>JAQGBY010003063.1:0-20491 GCA_034698785.1 Mycogona germanica
TCTCATGGTTAAAACGCGACCGAAGAAGTTTATAGGGGGAAAAAGATGGCCGCTCTTCCTTTTTATATATAGATATACAGAGGGCACAATTCAATACTCCGCCATCACCCACAGATGTGGCAATTAAACAGAGTGAAGCAATCATAAGCTATTAATTACTTTTAATTTTTTCAAATCTATGACGTCATGTGGTCTGACGCATGGTTTTTCATTCAATTTGACTTATCAAAGATTTATTTTGCCGTCCTATATATAAGTTAAAAGAAGCTGGTACCTTCAATCAGTTTTCTTTTCAGACCTGGCTTTGCGTAATTCTGCACTGCTTTCAAAATTTTGTATTTTTAGGACGACTGCTGTGAACGGTGGAAATAAGAAGGTGGCAAAATCCAATGTAACTACATGTAACATTGGATTTTGCCACCTTCTTTGTTCGCGCAGGGCAGGAGCATTGACTTCAGCTTTTTAAAGGTACAATTGTTGCCGTATAAAAGTTTTCTCTCGTATCAAACGACTTTTGCACTCACTCCGATCCGTATTTGGTCTGGCGATAGAGATTGCGTACGTGCTGCTTGTGCTCCTGTTGCAGCGTGTAGACGCAACTCCTGATCGCAGTCAGCGTCTTAAAGCACGTCTGCGTGTCCTCGATCACGAAACCCGGCACCATGGGCATGTACTCGCCCGTGTACACCGCCTGACTCTCGCACACGTCTGAAACAAATGACACAACGCGCTCAGTGTTCGACACCCAAAGATGTATAAAGGATTCCATGCGATACGTGTGATTACAACTTGGGTGTGATTACACACTATTTGCAAGCACACGATACCGATCAGCGTACCCACTATCCTGTCCAGTTTGTCCATGTTGCTGAGGAAGAGGGAATACATCTGCTCCATCTCACGATCCGAGTCGATGTGAATCTTGATGTCTGCTGACAATCCGTACGACACGGGACAGCAGCCATGGGCGCACTCAGCCGGCTGCCGGCAACTGATCGATAACGAAAATGGTTCCATTTTTGTAAATACTCTAAGCATAAATTTTCAGGAGGTCTGAAAGTTGTAGACCGATTAGCTGCTTTGATTCAGAAACAGCACCTCACTGAAGATTTATATTGGATAATTATGTTTATTATTTTATCAAATTTCGCAAAATTTATAGATTGTTTCATTGTTTTGGTGTTTCGCAAATCTTTAATTTCTTTTAAGTCAAATAAAAACCTGTAATAAGTGAAGATCAGAAGTAAACTTTGTTTATAGATTACCTTGTTGCCGACCCTCTTGAGATATTTGTTAAGGAGGTCCACCAGCGTATTTGGTTTATTTTGCTTATTTTTGCTACTAATAAGATCCGTTTGTCTTTAGTGAGATGCTGTCTGGGAACCAAACTCGACATTTAATATTTCTAATACTGACCATTGCCAATGTCCATTTATGAAGGCGCCCGGATGGTAGACGTTGAGCCTGTTCTTATTCGTTTGACACACTTTAGCCAGAATGTCGATCCATTCCTTCTCCTCCACGCAGTTGCTGGCCTGAATATAGAGAGCCCGCGAAGGCTGAACGATTTGAAACATCTGCAAATGGAATATGTAATTCAATAAAGATTAGAAAGTTACGGATGAACTTTTTTTTTCAGAATCATTTCAATTCTGGTGTACTTTAACCTAAACTAATCGACAAAACTGAAATATGAAAATGTACCCACGGAAAATCCATTTGTTACTTCAACGAAATGGTTGAGCGAAGGTTAAAACAAATTGATCAAAACAAAATCATAATAACAGCTTCAACGAGTGACAGCTTGAAAGAATATTCCTGAAGCAAATCTTAGTTACAATGACAGCAACGGTTCTTTTGCGGTACGACCCTTTCATTACAACTGTGTGAGACTGCTTGCTACAAATACAATACGAGTGTTAACGATTTCCGTAGGCTTTACAATTAACCATTCTTCGCTAACACTTGTTCGTCTTTTCTCGTCCGGCGCTGTCCTGGGCACAACTTCCATTTTATTTTGCAGTTAATATACTTACATTTTTCATTTTGAAAGATTCTTCTTGTAACCTTTCCACCGCAAGAATTTGGTCCACTGGAATTTGGCATAATGGCGCCTCGCCTGTTTAATTGAAATAAGGTGAAGCATTCATTAAACGAAGCATATTTTCTTAACATGTTGGTCTAAGAAATAAAAATTATGGATGATAAATGGAAGGAAGTTAATGGGTGAAGTTTCAACTGTACCTTTGCCTTTGGAATAGAGGAAATCTTGCGTAGTGAGACAAAAATAACGCTTCTTGAAATTCTTTAGACCAAATTTTTTCCTTCCTTGTGCTCTCTTGATCATTGTTCTAGAAAACAAAATATTCACAAAACCTTTAACACATGCCAGTGCACGGACATAAAAATAACATATTCGAAGGAATTTTGTAGGACGTCTTAAGTTTAAATATTAAGAAGGGATGTGATCGGGACAGCGGCACCATCAGTCATGATCCACAGACATTAAAAAAATTCACAAACTTACGGTTTTCGGGAGTGAACCACCTCTTCCTCATCAGTTACGTTTGCAAATGATTTTTCCCCTTTTTTTGGGCGAGCACATTTCGCCCCACATTTGCAAATATAACTGATGAGGGAGAAGCGGCTCTCTCCTGAAAACGTTATTGTAAAATGTTATTGTAAGTTGTTATTGTAATGTTTTAGTAGTCATGCTTTTTTCAAATATTGCCTACAATATTGCAAGATTAATTTTGTCTCATAATTTGTCAATTCAAGTAATATACATGTCTGATATATATATTTTGAGCTCGCCACTCAGTTTTATCCAGCGCTGCCCGGAACATATCCATTCTTAATATAAAAATGACAGTTTAACGCACCAATGCTTTACGGATGACAATCTATTAACATAACAAGATACACCAATTTAAAGAAGAATTAGCTTACCAGATCAACTATAAAACTTTATTCCCCAAAAGGTAAGCAAAAAGACAAGAGGAAAGAAGAGTAAAACGGAAGGCAATTTTATATTCAATAATTTATAATTGAGATTGGTTTTAAAATAGTATTGTATGGCACAATCAAAATTTGAGAAATTTTACTCCCTTGTGTGACGCAGAAGAAGATTATATAAAGATATACAGAGACAAATATAAAAGCAAAGGTAGAAAATGTTAGCTCAAATATGACATTATTGGAATTGATAAACTTACCCTTCCTTTAGAACAATGGGTGAATCTATTTGTTTGTGCGGCAGAGACGAAGATGACGATGAAACAATTTCTAAAAACTGGTTAAGACAAAGAACACACCAATTTATTGACGGACACAACGTCACTTCCCACCAACAAAATGTTTCGATAATGTGAACCAGTAATTTTAAACGTTCATCCACTTTCTTAAACTTTCTATAATCTTAAACAAAAAATCTCATTTGAAATGCCCCACAACTCACACTATGCCATGTTGGAGGAATGGAGTTAACAATTTTTTGGTGTTCCTCCCAACACCTTGGAATAACCTTAAGAGTCTTCTGGACAATTTGGGCATCCATTCCATGAGATTTCTACATGCCATATAGCTCTTAAATATATTAATATAATACAGTTGAAAAAGGTGTCACTTACAATTCTAATGTCGGAGACGTGTCTATCAGTGGTGAAATTTTTACAAAGATTGATCATGTAGTCTTCCTTGAATATTTGCTGTGACTAATTCAGAAATAATAAAAGGGTTCGAATGTAATTATAAGTTGGTATTCGGTCGGTTACTCAGTTTTGTTGCCGCACCTGCCAATATCACAATACATAAATATTGATTTACGTAATTATACTGAATAAATATATAATAGAGAACATGAATTTCGGGACAGACCGAACGAAAATACTAAATAAAGCGTTTATGTAAATATTGGGCAGCAGGTTACACAATTTCAGAATGCTTCCCTCAGACAAATGGCAATTGGCTGACGGTAGAGCATTGAATTGAATATTTACAGAAGTTGGTATTACAGTGCAATTATCAAGTCTTTTTGGTTTCTCTTTCAACCTACCGATTTCGAGCTGACCAAATTGCCCAGACTCTGAATCGTCTTGGAAATGAGTGTCAGCGTTCGATTTATTTGAGAATCCTAGGAAAGGGAAATTTCCATAATTACAGCAAGGAATATGATGACGAGATTGATGGGTAGCATAACCCGAAGTGTTGGATGAGCACTTACTACAGGCTCGGTGCTGAGTTCGAAAAGTTTTGGTCCCAGGATGGCTGGTGCAAAAAACCTCAGGAACACAAAACCACTGACCACTGAGTAACGCACTTCCTTGATATCTAATCAATATGCAAAATAAACCGTAATCACATTTCCTGAAACAATTTACGTCACTACTAATAATTAACCTGGACGAGAAAAAGCGATATGATTGGTAATTCTAGGTTATGTGACTTAACCAATTTAACCTTAAACTAATAATGGCACACAAAACTTGCGAAAGTCTATGTCCTAAATTTTCAGAGGAATTGATGAATAATAATAAATATGTTTTGAATATAAACGAATAGAAATTAAACTACGTTTAAAATGTTGATAGATAAAATTAAAATTACGTTTACCCAAAACACAATTTTATTGCTAATATTTATAATATTGATCTACTTGTCTAAACGAACCTGGAAAATAGATTGTAGCCAGCTCCTTCAAAATTGAGAACACCTCACACATGATTGGCGGACAGACGAACGCTGAATTAGTGATCGCCTTCAGCACTCGGTCCACGTATTCGCGTAGATTCGTCTGAGAAAAGAAATATTCCAAGTTCGTTGAGACAGTCTTAACAAATTATGCTGTAATGTGTTTGTGAGCTAGTGTTTTGTGGTATCGAGTGTATACCATGTTGGTGTCTATATTCTCTCCTTCCCTGAGCTTGCACGGGTCGATCTCGCAGGGCTTGCGCTCGGCGAAGATGAGGTCGATGGTGGCCTTGAGCGTATTTTGCAGGTACAGGTGACCGGCTAGCTTCATGAACTCGTCCATGCATTTGGATACCAGCGTATTGCCACGAAATACAGTGTTCGTGTCCCTGCGAACACAAAAAATACACAGATCAATAAAATAATACACAATTTTCTGTCATTTTCCGGTCCATAAATTCCGGTAGGCTGAAAAACGCCCACACAGCCTCCAAAAACACTGACTGCTTAGTTCTTACGCACAGAGAGTGAAAGTTAATTACACCTGATAATCGGGAATCTGTCCCAAAATCTCAAAAATATTCTGACCATTCTGGGCTGGGTGGATATTAATTTTAAATACTTCTACACAGATATTAATTTTAAATACTTCTACACAGACGAGGATTACAACCCAGAACCGGAGGTCTTTGTCGGGAGAGCTCAGAGCTGCGAAACAAGCGACACTGATAGAAGGGCAATTCAGAACTAAACACTCAAGTTTCCACAGATTAGCCACTCGGCCCACCGGTCGCACTACACTCAGAACGAAAAACTTAGTTACTTACGTGACTTTGGAAATTTCCCACTCGGCCAGCGACCTCATGAACGGAATCATCTTGTTATGGTGAATGAATATCCTGACCAGAGATTGAGCGGCGTCTACCTTGTTCGACACGATCTCTCCGAGAATGTAGGCGGCACTGGATGTCACCGGCTGGAAACACAATATGTAGAGATATATATCATTGTTTGAATATCAGTGATTGAAATAAAAATAAAAATATATGAGGAATGAATGAAGGTAATTTTGATTTATTTACCCTGAATGATGGTATAATATAAACAATATCAACGTGACACAATTTATTTATTATTGTCAGGAGGATGTTGATAAACTAGATAACTAATACGAGTAATGTAAACAACTGATTTTAATCGTTTTATATGAGTTGGACGATTTCAATGCGCGAAAACTAAATATTCGGCGGGGGTTCGCCAAGCTTATGCGACAGATTGGAATAGAAATATTTGTAAAAATAGTTAAGTCTGAATTTGTTACCTGTATGCTGGCCGATTTGAGTATGAGATTGCGCAGGTTGTCGTAGTGCTGACTAGCGAAGACGTGATCGGCCGTGTAGTGAATGCGCAGTCGCAGTGAGCCCAGATCAACCCGTGCCGAAGGGCACCGGCCCCCGGTGCCAGTTCCTGTGCCGCCGCTGCCAACACCTTCTCTCGGTCGCAGGAAGTACCATACGTCCAGGTGTCGTCGCTCGGCGTCCAGCGTGCCGTCCAGCGGCACTTTCACCTCGCCCAGAAACACGTTGCCGGACACGCCACCAGACTCATGGAATAGCGCCACTTGTAACTCCATCCGACCGACGTCCTCCTCAACCAGCTTGTAGATGTTCGGTTCCATCGTCTGTGTCTTCGAGTACAGCTGAACACAGAAAATAAATTTTTTTAAAAAATGAGAACCACCAAACAAATTCTTAGATAATTTTGGGTAGATTAGCTATTATGAAAAAGAAAGAAAAATTGATCGATAACAAGAGATTCCGTAAGCAACTTTGTAGGCTGAAAAGGATATACAAATTAGAAGCAAACAGACATTAAAAATTAAAGGAAAAGTGCATTCATACAAGAAGGTATCGCAGGAAAAATAAAATATAAAATACAAAGAAAGCTTAACGGGTGTCCATTTTTGAGGGTACTAAAGGAAATCTTGCGTAGACATTTAAAAATTCATTGTATGGGATTTACAAATATTTTAACAATTGACTAAAGAAATATGCAATCAACAAAACTCAACAAATCTACAAAAATTCAGCAATTCTTCGAAATACGTGTTTAATGAAAATCAGTGCCCTTATTACAAATACGATAAAACAAGCATTCCAAATCAAATTCCTGACCTCAAAATAAAAGATGTCGTCAAACTGGGGATTAACGGTTTTCTTCCTGACTTTGGTGCGCTTTGATTCCTGCTTGTTGGGACCGTACCATAGGGTGACCATGGCGTAGGGATCACAGGCTCCGTTGATAATAGCCAGATCGGCGCACTCTGTTATCCTGCACAAAAACGAATCAAGACAAATTACAGCTTCGACCATATTTGAAAGAACATCATTTTAAATTGATACTTTGCTGTGAGCCACAGGTATAAGCAATTACAACTGTCAATCTATGGTTTGTATTAATTTTATTTTTTCAAATCTTTTACAGTCATGAAGAATTTGGGGAATGAAATTAACAGGGGGTTGCTTCAATTTAAATTAGGCAAATTACGCGGCGTTAGTTCAGTAGTCCAACACTTGGAACTCAGAAATCATTAAATGTTTTTCCCTGGCGAGGAAGTGGTTACTGAAAAGGTGCAGAATTATTTTTCCCCCTATGAGAAGATTGACCGATAACAAATTCGTTAAACTGTGACGCCCAGGAAATTACCAAATATCTGTCTGGAGCAAATTAAAAAAAAAACTAGGAAAAGTGAAACTGTTCGGCGTTTCACTTGACTAGCATATACTCTTGTATACTACATAACCAACAATTGCGTTCAAAACAATGACGCAGCAGGTTAACTGCCAACAATCAGACATTTAATTTCTTAATCGATCAGGTGGATTACTGCCTGCTTGTTCACCATGATTGATGAAAATAATGATCGATAATAACAATAATTGATGAAATAATCTGTGTACGTGCCAAATGGAAAGTATATTTATCAACAGCTCGAGCGCTTTGGCATTTTCAACAAGAGCATATCAAGAGGGAAGAGAAAAACATATGAATGGTTGAACTAGAGGATATATTATTGCACAGTATTTCTCGAAATACATTAATGGGGTAAATCATTAATGGGATTTCTCAAAGAAATAGGACCAAATCGATGAGAAACTTTTTAAGTTTAGTTAAATTAAGTAAATTTGTTAAGTTCCTTTTTGTCTACAAATATTTTGAGAAATTTTTTTTGAGTTGTAATAGTCAGGGCAATAATAATAATAGCTTTTAAATCAGACAATATTTTGATGAAGCGGGTTTTTTGAGGAAATCCTTAGAATTTTCGAGAGCATCTGTACACTTGTTATTTTATTAAACCTAGGAATCCGGTTCAAAATAATAAACGCTAAGTTGGCCGATCGCTTCCTGATGAGACACAGATTACAGGTCATCAAAATTTGTCCTCTTCCCCCTATTCATTCATCATCCTAATTGTTCTTTGGCACTCGGAAGCAGTAAGGACATGTGTAATACGGCAGGTGGAAAAAGAGATGGGACATGGAAAGATAAAGATGGGACAATGACCGCCTACGCTTAATTGTCCTCTAATAACACCGTCATTAGAACCGTGATTGTCGCCTTAATAACAATAATGATATGACGCAGTAGACAGTAGGTGGCGAAAGGAAGAGAACCGAAACGACATCAATTAAAATCACATTGTTTGAACTCACCTGACTGCCAGACGAGGAAAGGACAGGTTGTTAGTGTTCTTGGGGTAGCGCTCCAGTTTCACCTCCACATGCACTTTGCCCTGCGATGAGACAGAAAGAAACGTTTGTGAAAACGAAATGGCATTTCTACGAAACATGAAATCTTATCAATCAAGTGTAAATGATTCTTTAAGCTCGGTTTACATCGGTCGCATGAACTACGCAAATTTTTAATTTTTTCCCCACGGTTGGGTGAACCTCGCACTTTGCAACGGAAACAAATGATTCCATAATAAAGAATATTTTTTTAATGACATTTTTAAAAATGGGGCCTTTTACGTTAGAGGACACGTAATTTGTAATATAAGATTTTAAATTATTTTGGACGATTAGCTCTCTAGTGACGTCATATTGTTGTAATCAATACCTGTACTTCCGAGTTGGCGTCGACAGGTGAGACAGGGAACCAGTGATCTTTGCCATGGAATTTGGGCAGCTCATCTTTCTTTATGGCTACCTTGCCCAACACCTTCATCTGTTTGAGCACCTTGTCCCGGTCGTACACGTACAGCGACACCTGGCGAAACTGACGCGGAACCTCGAACTGGAATTCCTCACCAAAGAATGGACTGCAATTAAAAAGAGTGAACAAAATGAAAAATAGTTAAGATACATTCATGATCCACATAATGCAACACGAGAAAAGCACATAATATACACACACAAGATACGATTCACTGTCCCTATAAGGTTACTTCAACACGGTTTGAAGCTCCTGAAACTTTTCTTAAATCCAGATAACTTTTCAATGGTGGAGAGTATTTCCGCCTAACAAAAAGACGCATCGGCCGTTTTAGAACACGATTAACCTCAGAAATGGTGGATTCGGGACAGCACCGAATGACATCCACCATTTCTGATTATTATCACCCAGACGTCCTATAAATCTTTCTCATTACGATTAACCTGATCGGACTCTTTGTATTAGTCATTTTTCCCGCGGACCATGTGTTAGGTGCAGTCAAATTGTTTCCGACCTGTGGTGGTCCTGTTTTCGATCGAAGCCGCGGACCACATACAGGTATATATGATTATATATAAAATAAAGCTTCGATTAAAAATTGTGATTGATGTTCACTGCCAAATAAATGGCCCCTGTCGAGTACAGAAGTCGCCAGATTTGCAATTCTGTGATCGACTAAAGAATGAGATAATATTAATTTTGAAAAATTGTGCTAAATTGGAACAAATTCTGATAAGCAGAACGGATATGATGTGACAACGGTGATATGCAGAACGGATGTGAAAGTAATGGACATAAATAACATGAGGCTAATTTGGTACCAATGGCAGTAAAATGTAACAGTGACCGCAATGTGAAATATGTAAATCAAAATTGTAATTCCAACGAGCGATTCGTTTCCTTCTTTGCGATCGAGTGCGGCTACGGAAATTCATCTCCGGGAGTTTTGCAACGCGAGGCGCCGTTTAAAAGGAATTCAGTTTATTCGTGTTTATTATGGGGACGGGATGTTGTTTGTCGCAGACAAGGCTTGACGTGGGTGACAAAAACACGAAACGACAGATCGTGCGGAACAAATACAGATTCGAGGTCGCTTTCCAACAAACCAATTCAAGTTATTTCCTATGGTGAAACACGCAGCCCGTACTGGAGGCGCGTAGAATTGTATTATCGATTAAAGGGATGAAGTGCAGAGTGGTGTAAGTCGATTTTCCTCCCAATCTTCAGAGTTGAGCGCAGAAATGCAATCTCGACATGTCAAAATATCTAAAGAAAATCTTTCATCCCTTTAATTAACCAAAAGAAAGGGCAAAGCTCGGCAAACCCAGGAAACGACTGGGGGAAACTTTGACGTCAGACTCGGTAAAATACAAAAAATTAAAAGAAACGAAGAAACACTTTTCTTTACTTTATACTAAGCCACGACATATTTCTTCATAGTTGGAATTCTACGATACACAAAATATTTTGAGACGATGTTTGTAATTGTTGTGGTAGGATTATAACATTTAGCGAAAAGTATTCCACGTAAATTAATGAACTACCGTTTGGTGCGCTGGCTGTTTCGCAATTGGAATTTGTTAGATAGTACCCCAGTTCTAGATGTTTTGGGGTACACCACGGTCCCGGGTTCGATTCCCAGCGCGGTCTATGTCGTTTGTTCGATATCCCGGGGTATACTGTGAAGCATCAAGTAGCGAAGAATATTTTCAAAAGTTGACTGCGCAGTGTCAACTTTTGAAAAGATTCGAGCACAATTGAAAATCTTGAGCGCAATTAATTGAGATGGACGAATTACCATTCGAGAGCGCCAAGCAATTTCTTGTCAAACCACGCGTCGATTCTGTTCAATGTCTAAACGCACCTTGCTAAGCATGCTTGGCCAGTGTAAGGGTTTTAGATATGCTGTACTGCCTCGTCCTGTACAGGAGAATCAGTAAACTTACTTTTGGAACAAACCTCGTATGTTGCAGGCCATCGCGACAGATATCAAATGAACTTTGCCGACATCATGGTCATGGCGAGAGATGAATGAATGGAGTCGACTGTGGGGAGTGCACAGGCATAATATTTCTTCAATAGGACAGACCGGATTGTTATGTTTTTTCTTCGCCTTTCTTGTGTTTTAGCTGGTTGTGACGTTTGATAATCAGTGCAGTACATATGGTCATTTAACTAATAAGAGCACTTCTAACTTTGCACCATGGAATCCGCATTTTGTTTAGGCATAACAGCCACGCCGGTTTTAATTTCCATCTGGTGTTCTATTTGGAATGTTTAAATTCATGGACCCAACGAAACAAACTTAACCATAATGTCAATTCTATGGATCAAATATATGAAATGACCGATTGTGTAAATTACTGGCCATTGAGAAATATATCACTTTCATTGAAGAAAAGTTATAAAACGCACATTGTTTGAGGAATCGCAATTCCGAGGAGTTACTCTGTGAGACTAGTCCAGTTTTTACATCAGTCTACACAATGGTTTGAGCAGCAACAGGTTGTGCTCTTTTTTAAATAATTTTGAATACTTCATTCGAACTTTCGAAAGTGTCTGACAATTTAAAGAGGCAAAGGGCTGTCCCATGCCATTAACGATTAAGTAAATTTATCAATGTCTTCAAATGTGATTCTATATATATGGAAGGTACGTTTACCTAATCAACGACAAATTGGAATTTCGAATAAATGTTATCAGAACACGTGATAAAACATGGAAGCGAATTTCAGCGAGCGCAATCCAGTCTCGCAATTACGAACATTAGTCACAAAATCGTCTCCGTTTCGATGGAGATGGTGAGGATCAGATAAAGGGGACTCGTGTCTGCCGCCAGGAAATGCGAGTTGACAACACAGACGACGGACTTGTGCCCCCGCCTAATTAATATCCATTCACCAGCAAAAGTCTCGCTCAAATCTACGAGCAGTCAATATGGGGCATTCAGTGTTGTGTTGGGAGTAACCAGAGATTCGAGGTTACGTCGCAACTATCCATCACACTCGGTGGCTCCGAATCAACTAAGGACTATGTTGCAGACTGCTGACTTTTAGCACCGTACAGTCTGAAAAAGTCAAAAGCTACTACAATATTATTTTTAAACAGAACTGAATATCAGCTTATTATAAACTATTCAACTACTTAAATATCCCTCTTACAAGCTGACGATCGATGGACTGATTTGAAATACGCAGTGTAACTGTCTTCTTTTACCGTGTAGACACCGTGTAATCGGCACTTTCTTTTCCATATACTAGGTAGGTCCCTAGTTCTGATGCCTTGAATAGTAAATACAGGTGATATTTCGAATACTGTATACATGGTATTTGTGCGTGATTATTATGAAGTGGCTCTATAGGTCACTTCCGGTGTTGTGGCAACCAAACGTAGCACAAAAGCGAGGCGAGAGTGACCTCTGATGGTGGTGGGGTCGAAAACCGAAGCATATGCGTTCACTTTATGTTGGCTCCGTAAGTTAAGTCTCTCCAACAACAATGCTCACACGCCAGAGGATGCATTTGTTCAACACATTAGAAATTGCTTCCAATTTCTTTCCTCATTTTTTTTTTAGGTTGAAGAAAGCGAGACGGACCGAACTATTCACAAGATTGAAGAATGGACAAGTGAATCGCATCTCCATTGTGTTTGACAAACAAAATTTTTTTTGACATGCGACTATTTTCACATTACAGCTACTTTCACATCTTTTTTCCCCCTCACAGAAACATATTCATCCGAAGTTTGTGGTGGAAAATGTGAAATCGAATAAATTAGGATTCGAATAAAGTTACAGTTTATTTCAATTGGTCATCAAAAATAGAAATTGACAATTGTGAACTTTCATTTCCATTCATACAGTGAGAAAGATTTTTGTTAGAACGTCTGTGTGAATTTTAATCGAGAACATGAACTTCGGGACAGACCGAACGACAGAGAGGAACACGAGTGGCGGACTCGTCTGTTTATAATATTTCACTATTATTTTTAATTGAACTGGTAATTGCCAAAAAATACAGAGTTTCGAACAGACCGGGACTTGAACACCGGATCCCTAAATTACCGGTCCAGCGCTCTAACCACTTGAGCTATCGATCTATACCTCTCGCAATTATCAGTCCGTATAAACACTTTACATTTACTCAAAGAAAATGAATGGAAGCCGATGGTAGTATTAACTGTGACGTTTGTTTTTTGACTAAGTTGGTGGGGAATTGCAGGACAACAATTAGCAACTCGATTTATATGGATATATTTATTTATATGGATTTATATTATAAGTATTTCCTTTGATTCTATGAGGAATAAGTATTTCCTTTGATTCTATGAGGAACAGTGGTTCGTCAAGGAGAAGGAAGATGCTGTACTGTATATACTTTATTTTTGTATAGCAGTTTTCAGAGTGTATACTTACTTGAGTGTCTTCTCGATGGTGGCCGTGCGAAATATCTCCTCCTGGTCCAGACTGAGCGTGCAGTAAGCGTCCCGTGTGCCCACCGAACCATGACTCCGCGCCGGAAGGTTCTTCGCTTCACCTTTTGTGTGTGGTGGTGTGGGGGGAAAGAATGAGAAACAACAATGGAACACGATTTAATTGGAGCGACACGGCAATAGGGCGACTACAATAACAAAATAAAACGAATAACAAAATGACAAGGTGGTCTTGTGGTGGTACTGGTGATTGGAGTTGCTCCACGAAAAAATTCAAATCAAATCCCACACAAACTGAAACGCTACAATTTCACTTGATGCAACTTTGTGATTTTCATAATATCAATCAAAACACCCACATTTTTATGTTACATTAACACATAAATCGGGCGCACAGTGATTTCCGGTTTATCGGCAGTATAACTGGTAATGCGATTGTTACATAGACCTACGAAACACATGTTCTGCAACACAGTGTGAGTGGGTTTCCTTTTATGGTCAAGAGTCTAGGAGTTCAGATTTAGTTTTGAATCCCAGTCTTCCTGGAATTATTTATAATAACTTAATAATATCCATCCAGCCAAGAATGTCCTAGGTGGTTTGTGTTTCGAGATATTGGGCTAGATTATCGGTTCGGGTGGCTTTTTTTAAAAATTACCATCGATGATTTAATGATGAATTTGCAAATTCATTAAAATATTGTGTTAATACGAAAAATGTTACGAACTATGTTAATACGAAAATACGAGTCTATCAGCAAGCTGCCCCCAAAATATTTTTTTTAAAATGTTGTACGACTCATTTGTATAGAGAATTCATTCCTTAGAGGTTGTTTGTGGTTTGTCAGAGGAAGATTCGCGTTTTTTGGACGACGACGAATGAAACTGCTGCGCCAAAGCCACAACACAAATCAGAAACCATGATTAATTACAACGAAGAGTTGTGTGTGTGTTCATTAAAAATCTGGTTTGCCAGCTAGCTATAAAGAGACAAGAGAATGTAGCAACAGCACCATTGAAAACTGCCTTACTAACCTAACTGGAATAACAGCTGGAAGCGACGACGAGTACAAGCGGGCCGAGTGGGTCGCCAGCGATTTCGTAATATAACATGAACAAGCTAAATGCCACCCATCTCCTCCCCTCCCCTCTACTTTCCTCCCCCAGCAGTCAAACCCACAACTAGGCCATCTGTAAGCACGTCAACGCCACTGCGCATAAATTTAGTCGAAACCACAACTGCTGGCTGTGTAGTGCAATGTAATTGTTAGGCGACTGAGGTATCTCGGCACAAACAAAAGCGTAAACGGTAAACAGCAATAATTTGCGTAGTAATTTGCAAGATTCGGCCCCAAAACTGTGACGTGATCAACAGTTGTTCGTGCACGCAACTGAACAACGCAGTTTAAATCTGCGAACTGAAACGCCTGAAAGCGCAATTGAACTTCCCCACCACGATGTGTAACTGTTCTGTAACCAAAATTCAATTTTAGATTCGATGGTCGAATGTTGGACTGCAATTCGGCAGTCGGCAACAAGTTGATAAGTTACAGTTAGCATCATGCTTATTTAAAAAAGTAACTTGTTGTCGACTACCGAATGCAGTCAGTCCTACATTCACCAAATATAACCTCAGTGTTAAAAAATGTTTCAGTGTTTCATGTTTGTTAAGGGGGTTCACAGTTGATTTAACATCTTAACCCCCCCCCCCCCCTAGAGGGCGACCTAGAAATTTTGCCCAACCTTGGCTGCCTAGGAAAGGGATCTTTAACGTCCCGATATCGTGTACATGATTTTACTTCTATTCCGAAAGAGACCTCAGTGTTCTGTAACCAGCAAAATTCTCAAAAATATTCATTGGCCATGAAATCGCGATGATGAATGGGGGTTGGTTGATGAAAAAATAAAGGAAAAAAAGCCAAACTGAACTGGATTATCGCACTACAAAAAAGGAGGAGGGCCAAGAAAAACGCCAGGTTGCACTGTGCATGATAAGAGCATTTTCAAGTTTTGATTCATGGAATTGTAATTTTGTAATGAAGGCACAGCAAGGAACGAACCGAAGTAAAGAACTTATGCAATTTCAAAATCGCGTATCAATACTTTCAGGTCAAAATGAATGACAAGACCTTGGGCAGACAGCGGAAATGACAATCGAAATTGGGCCTTGAAAAGCAAACACAGCTCACTAGCCTATCAGGTGAAAATAATTAAAATTAAGATTCCATACAATCGTTGCAGCGCGACCAACAGTATATAGTAGTATAGTATATAGTAGTATACAGTAATATGGGTCTAAAAAAAGACTTAAGCATTTCGCCCAATTTTAGACGGGAAAATAACAACGTGTCATGATTCGAACCCAGTTGATCCCAGGAGGATATACTTGTGCATGTACAGTCCTACATAGGAGACATAGTGGGCGGCCTTGAAATGTGCTGCGGCGCAAAACGTCATCTTGATACGCGAAATCTCAAACGATTTTTTTGTCAATTAGGGTTGGTTGGGGCGATCTGGGATTGGTATATCGTTGCATCAGCGAGGAAATTAGGCCGATGTCTTTCTGTGCTGAGCAAAATGATGGCCTGTACGCGTCAATTATGCGCACACATGTCCACATTGAGACACTCCATCAAACACGAAATAAAAGAATAAATTCTTGAAGTCGACATTATCTTTTTATACTGTAGGTGTTCACACCTGGGAACTTCCTGTTTTAACTTGTACAAGCTCATCAACCATGCAGATAAATGTTCGGAAATGGTGAAATCGGGACAGCACCGAATGAAAGACGGTAGACCTATGTAAAAAACCTATGTAAATCTAAAGCAAAATTTTCGAACAAAAATTGAAATAAACGAAAAAATGCAAAAGCACAGGCGTACAGAGTACTCATGGAAAGACAGTATATAACTAAATTGAAAAAATAACGCTAGATAGTATAGCGGCATATCCGAAATTTACAGGAGACAAAACTACGAAAGTAATGTGATATCTGTAAGAATTTCGATGACTGACCAAATAGTTATTTCAAAAGCTCTAATCAAATAAAAATTGAAAGAGTGTACACATTTTCACCAGTCAGTCCCCGAGTCGAATAAACGAGAAAAGTATAAATATAAGGACAATTCTCACTGTCACCCCTCTTGAATAAGAAATGTTCATTTGGACGAATTAAAATAAGAAAAATTCAATAATATTTCAAAAGTGTGCAACATTTGCACGAGTGAATGTATATCGATATTTATTTCAATTTGCAGTTTTGAGCTCGCTTAGGGGAAGGTTGATAATGCAACGCAATGAGCAGCTTATCCCGTCAAACCGGAAGTGACGTCATCGCTCGCCACTTCCGTCACTATTGAATAACAAAAGCTGGTGGGGGGGAGGACCACAAGTGCCGCTGTTTACAATTTGGCGATTTTGTTGTTAACGCCATTATCACCTGTCACGAGAGGAGAAAAGCGGAAATCGATTTTTTTTACACCCATGCACGAGTTCCATTGCGTAACTCTGTCCAGTAATCCAACTACGATAAAATATGGGGTTAATTTTGGGCAGTGGGAACTCCAACCTCGTGGAAAAGAACTTAAAATCGTAGATAACTTATATTAACTATACAAAGCAATAGTTCTTCAGATAAAATAGTTTTAAAGGTCACATAGTACGAATTATTTTACAACTCAATCGTAAAACTTGGACAGTGAACAATTTGTTAGTTCTAATCAATCAAATCGATTGCTGATGAAACCTACGTCTTCGGTGATCGCCTCAGTGCTATCACCGTGCCTTAGGACTTTTCAAAACGCGCGACAAATGACGTGAATCATTTTTCTGGCCGTTGTTCACACGAATAGTACTTTACACCACCTACATTAAGCTGTTTGTTCACCGGCACTCCCCCGATGCTTCGATGAGGATAAAAAAAACAGCACTCTTACAAAAAATAACTCATGATTGAAGAAGGAAGAGTACAGCAGCACCATCAACTGATAATAATTCGAGATACCAATATAGCATAAGTGAACAAACACGGGACAGAGCCGTGGAAAATCAACGACGAGCTGGCGAGGCTCCATAAATAAAAATAAGAAATTTGAATTTTGTGAAACCTTATATTTTAAAGACACCATCTACCTTCGTCATAACCCAAAGTTTATTATTTTTATTTATGGAGGCCACGCCAGCCCATCGTCGATTTTCCGCGGCACTGTCCCGTACGTGTTTGTTCACTTATGCTTAAGCCAACTTTTTACGTATTTTTCGTGTGTGATTATTTTAAGGCGCTGCCATCATTCGAGTCATATGCCTTATTGTTATATACCAATAGCGATTCAGCGGAGGGGGGAATCGGGAGGGGGGAGGTAATGGTGGTTGCGAAACGAGTAAATTGGCGGAAGCGGTGTCGGCCAGGTTGACCGACTTCCGGGAAACGCGCGCCGCTCGGCAAAGATAACAAGTGCGGTAATGACAACACACCCACTCACCTATAGGGCCAAACGCAGACTCTACAGTATATATACACTTAGCAACCCCATTTTGCCGTCTAGGCCTACACCACACACACACACACACACCCCACAAGACTCTTACTAGGTGTAGCGTGACCTGGTACAGTACCAGGCGTGTCAGCGCCATGCGCCATTTCCAGAAAAATTGTTGAGGTTGTACGAGGCTGTACAGCTCATGTTTGTGATGGGGTGCGTTTTACACAACACACAGTTCGCATCGATACGAATATGTCGTTCTCTGAAGCGACAAATATCATTGAAGAAAAAAAATGATTATCGTCTCATGTGTCATGTTTGGAACAGGAAATTATCGAATAAGTTGGTTCCGTCTAAGAATCTGGACAGTCCGAGATATTTGTTAAGGAGGTCCACCAGCGTGTTCACCCTAAACCCCTCCCAGGAGGCGATCTGGTAATTTTGCCTAGCCCAGGCGTAGTATAATGGTACTAGGTAGGGATCTTTAACGTGTACCTGACATCGTACAGGCACGAGTCCCGCCGTAGCGTTTGTAGGATTTCAGTGCGACGGCTCAGAGTTCGATTCCCGGTTGGGGGCTCTCGTTTGTTCGATACAGTTCATTGGTTTAAAAAAAGTGCCAGTCTGCCACCCTCATCCAGCAGCAGTAGCACGGAGGACATTACCATAGTGTAGCGAATGAGTCGCTACATTTAAATTTAAAAAATAAAATTTTCGTATTAATTACGTCTCAATCACCAAGCGGTTGAAAACACGTTTTCTGTATTTTTATTCCAAATTCGTTTTAGCTCTTCCGCCGACAAAAGCCAGGTGACAAGACCAAAGAGACGCATGCAAGTTAAGAATATAGCCGACGAATCTAGCGTCATTCAGTGGTTGAAATGCCCATGCCCTCGCATATTTTCAACATATTAATCTGCTCCAACTGCTGACGTCACGATGACGTCACCGTCGAACGTGTCAACAAATCCACCGCAGAAATCAGGCGATCTCTAAAAGCTCAGTGGCAACTGCACATGCGATAGAAACCGAAATAACATACGTAAATTCGGTTTCCTGTTTAACGGGGTAAAGTTTTGCAACACTTAATGACGTCACCAGATTGAACAGAAAATACATTCGAATAGTTGAATTTCTTGGAAGATCTTGGAACCTACGCAAACTGGTTAAGCCTACCCTGTATTTTACACGTGTGATCGAGTTGAAGTTTTGAGGTTTCATTATACCCTAGTTACACTGGACAAGAATACTTAATCCAAGCATGCCTTAGCAAGGGTGCGTTTAGACATTGAACAGAATCGGCGCGTGCCGCTCGTCCGGGCTTTGACATGAAATTACTAGTCTCTCTCGAAAGACAATTTGCACATCTCAATTGTGCTCAAGACTTTCAATTCTGCTTGAGAGGGTGCGGTTAACTTTTAATAATTTCGAACACGTGATTTGTATTGCTTGCGATGGGGCAAGATCTCAAAGGCAATTTACCCCAAATCTCTGGCACAATTGAAATCTCTCAAGTAGATTGAAGCATGCTTACAGTGTAACGATCTAGGTATAATATATGAATTTGAGATCGCAATTGTTTTCTCGAAATCTAATTGTCTAACGAGGAAGGTCAGTAAAATATTATATCTGACAAGGTGCTGCTTCTGGGAAAGACATAACTCATGGGTTAATAGTAGTCATCTCGAGTAACCATTTATTTTCAACAGAAACAGTCAGTAATTCATATTCCAGAGCAATTTGGTACACAATCATGAAAGCTTTTTAGTAAAAAAAAATATTTCTTCTCTGTGCTTCTGAATTGACCCCGCCCAATGCTACAAGGACACAAAGTATCAAGACAAGGACCGGAAGGTTTTAAAAGACTAATCAAACCAAACATATCCTAGTTCTGTTCATAATCTTTTCACCAATTTCAGTTTCACCGAGCAAAACATGGAAAGATCTTTGGTGTAAATGAGGCCTCAACCGGCCGCGTGGCATTGGGCAGTTTATAGGTCAGCCGTTCCGAAATCTAAGGTGCTATCGAAAGAGGTCCGGCCTTAAACAATGGGATGGCCAGCACAGCTCTACTTTCACAACTGGTCAGGGCAAAAAAAAATCTCAATGCTACCAATTAAGACATCAAATGTCTTGTTCGTGAGGGTTCGGAGAGAGAAGGGGGATCAGGGCAAGCAGGTATGACCGTTTGAGTTGAAACAGTATCAAGGTGATCGACTTGATTTCAGTTTGCGCTTTAGATAATTGTCATTAATTAAAATGTATTTTTGCTCGAGGCTGAACCAGCAAAAAAGAACTGGAGCGAGCGCAACTTACAACGATACTCGTGATGGGAGTAGGTTGGGCTACGAATTTCAGGAGGATCTTGAATTTTTTTATTCATGCCGATCTCAACCCGACTTACCCTTTCTACAGATGCTACCGAGCGTTATTATTTTATTGAGACACTGAAAACATAATTCCGAAAAATCTTTTTAATCCATTTTTTCTAATCAATCTTAATGTCGCTGAAACCTCGACTTGCACTTTTTCTGGAGTTTCCTCGCATTGTTCTATTTTTGGCAGATTAATTCAGAGTTTCACTCAATTTGACCATCCATAAGTAAAATGAGCAAGATTTCCCTAGCATCTTCTAACTTAACTCGATACTTGGGGGGGGGGGGGAACACACGC
>JAQGBY010003064.1:0-20485 GCA_034698785.1 Mycogona germanica
TTCTCGTTGGTTCGTGAAAGATTCACTTTTTGGTGCGAACAAATTTTTGTTAAAAGAAAGAAGACTCCCTGAAGATTGTAGTCGACGCGACGCTTTTGGCGTTTTTCCTCTTCTCCTAACCGACAAAATGGCGTCCTTTTGCGCAAAATCATCAGTTGTGGTAGAGTTCCTGCAAAACACCATTGTACGAAGACACCATTGTGAAATATAACATCACTTAACAAATTGTTTTGCAGGAACTTATCCCAATAATTTGATGTCGTAAATGTCATACAGCTTGCTTATTTCGAATGCCAAAATTATTGCAACTCAATTTTAATCTATGGGTAATTAATTAACCTGGGATCATTTGCCGTCTTGGCTCGTGAAGGGCCTTCAGGGGCACTATTTGCTCTACTCAATTTCGTTTGTAATTGATATTTTAAAACGTCATGGTATTTATTGCATCGCTTTCGTTAAATTATCGAAGTGTTTCAAGAGGTTGATGAACCGTAGCTGGAGATGTCACTAATTGACGGTTAAAGCAGATCATTAATTGGAACCTTGTGATGAGTAACTAAACGTTATTGAGATACTGCTCATCCTCACTCACTAAAAAGTGACGTCATATTTATAATGTATCTCTATAGTCAATGCCCACCTGTAAAGTAAAAATGAGTCGCCGACCTTTTAATATGTTCGGTTGTCGAATGCCTTTCGATGTTGTGGGAATAGTCTGTATTTTAGTACGGCCGATAAACGTTACAATGATCGATTAATTTGTTTTTACATCTATCTGAACTTATTGATTCACTGATAACTTATTCTTGTCTCAATTGATCACTAAGCGTTATTTAAGCTCTGACGCAGACAACAAACTTTTGCTTGTGAGTATCATTATTACACTACTACGTAAGAAATATACAATATACAACATATATTTTTCAAATTACAAACTCAATTTTTCATTTAATCGGCAGGTTGTATTGCAGTGATGGTTTCAAAATGATTTTATATTTTAGAACGTATTCGTATTTTGTTGAGGTGTTTGCTTGAGAATTTGAGGTAAGATGCAGGAAAGGTTTCCTAGCAATTAGTTCAGTAGGGATAAGGCGCTATATAGAGTTAAGTTGTGTTTGCCACATGAATAGATTTAAATTTGATTTTTCAAATAAATGCATATTTATATGTACGTGTATTTTACCATTACGATTGCTTGATTTTGATATGGATAAGTGTTGTCGGATTACTTCACTCATGGGGAGATGAAAGGTTGCGCGGGTGCGCATCTCTGTAAATATTGTTTTTGAAATTGTTTGCTCAAATATACTGTGCACTCTTATATTGTATTGGCTGACGATCCACTAATAAAATAAATAGGTTTATTTTATAAAAGTAGCTCTATTTCATTTTTTGTATTGAAAACATGAACTGACGTCTCCGTCTGGTGACGTCAGTACTGCACTGGGCGGCTGCCGGGGCGACTAAAAAAAGTGTTCTGTTCGTTTGTCCAGTTTGTGCCCTGTCACCTCCGTCTTTGACCGAGGGGATAAACCGATCTTTCGATCAATATCCTGAAAAATATTGCGCAGTTCTGTTGCTAAAAACATCAGATCTCAACTCATTATGCAAAGTAATAAATGCCGGACGCAAAAAAAACGAGCCGAGTCGACGACAAATTCTTTAAATACAAAGTATATTCAAGACGTTCTAATCTCATTATTTTTGTATCTTGCAAAGATAAGAAATCAAAACTCACGTAAGACACGATATCGTATGAAATTCGTATTTATTTTTGATATGTGAAAGATTTACAATAAATGGAACGTTGCCGTACAACAAAACGTCAACCCGATGAACACCTAATTGAGCTCCGCTGAACCAACTTGAACAGATCGATTCCATTGTCTTGTGATTTAATATCGCCAAACAGATGTTTGAGATCATGTCCTGTTGAGACGTTAATTTGTTTCGCCAAAGTCCGGGTCAAATGTATTGTTGTAAAACATCGTTTATTTGCGTGCGCATGTACAAGAATAGTGTTGGTGATTTTTACTTGAATTGATTGCTTAATATTTCTTAGAGCAAAAATCAATCGGATATTATTGCCTATACAAGTGCTATATCATTTAAGAGACTGTATAGAGTTTCAAGTTTATATACTATTAGGGAAAAAGATGTATAGAAACGGAACAATGGAGGAAAATAAATTGTCGCGATTATATTATTGTATTGACCGATCGAAATACATAACTGATCATTTCTTACAAGTAAATTATTAATACATCTTTACTCTAGAAACTCACCCGCATTTAATTTTTAAAAAAACTTAATCATGTTGATCATGACACATGCTGATTTAAGACAGCAAGAGTAGATTGAAAATATCGATCAATAGAAAACGGCTATTGTTTTGTGGCGGATCAAGTATAAATATACAATATGTTAATTATGTTAAATTAGTACATCCTTCGTCGGGACATGTCCCGATCTATTTCATGCAGATATATACATGCAAGTATTGGAAAAACAATCGAACGCCAAACAACTCACATGAAGCCAAAAATATAAACTGAACTGGCAATGAATAGCACCAATATTTAATTAAAAACTGATGTTTCCTGTAGAATGAGGTTGATCGCTGATTTTATTTATAGAGAAGAAGAGGGATTTCTATATTTGAGTTTGTTTTAGTGACGTTAGTAATAGAGGCTAACTATTTTATAGCGACCCAAAGTTGTTGCTGACTAAGTCTATTTAACTAAAACTATAGAAACGTTGGATAATTTCTTTTCGTGTGCAATATACCATATAATTAATATCACGTATATGTCTATGTACAAAATTTATATCTGTTTCTATTTGAGTAAACGTCAACAGTAATACAGGCCTGAAGTACCCATGTCCGATATTCGTGTCCCAAAGATGAAGAATTAGTAGTTAGTTGTATTCATCTTTCATGATCAGTGATGTTACCTGGACAACTGGTAAATGTTTTTTGTTAAAACATGTTATCTCGTAGTAATTTCGAACGCCATCATTTAATTATTTTTTGAGATCTCAGGTCACACTTATATGCATGGACAGTAAGTTAACAGTCGATTAGTCAGATCGTAAAAAATGTGATGATCACGAAATTGGGATGAAATTAAATTCCACAGAGCATCGCATTTGTACAATCAGTATTGGTGACTCGGCTCACGAATTAATGTTTTACACAACATATTCACGAATTGGAATAACCGAAATACTGAAGTAAGTGCTTTCAAGTTGGAAGGAAGGAAAAAAATCCAAGATCAAACTGACCAATCGCCACCAATGACTGAACAAGCATTTGATTAGCAATCACTGACCAATTATAACAAATCACGATTAAGAATCGCTGATTAACGAAGGTACCAATTAAAATATGATCCCACATGTGATGCAACGACCTGCCATCCGTAGCTTATATCTGCGTCACGATGACGTCATTGTTTTCCAGCGACGAATCAGACGAGACTACTTGTGCAACGTCAATAGATGCTGAGGACTCATTTGACGCCAATAATTCATTAGTCGTTTGATGGAGGTCCAAAAGTCTTTCAAAACTTCCGCGTATCCAGTTTGTGACAAGAGCAATAAACATTTGTGCTTTCTGCCAGACACGATAAGAAAAGTATTGTTAATTTCTAGCTATAGAATCTATTTTTTCGTGAGAAAAACAAGACAGTTGCAGGAATGTTGCGAGCTAAATTGACTTGCCACTATTATGGGCTAAACGACAATTGTTTTTCGATATGCATACGCCGATATGTCGAGATGTTGATATCCAAGCCGATATGTGAGTGTCAACTTTTTCGGGCTAAACGACAATTGTTTTTCGATATGCATACGCCGATATGTCGAGATGTTGATATCCAAGCCGATATGTGAGTGTCAACTTTTTCCGAATAATACTGGAGCCAAGTCAGCTTCGGAATATATATTTATATATATATACTTTTAAATTCCAATTTCATGGTTCGCTCACAACAATTGGCCAATAAGATTCTTTATTACACAGCCAAGAATTTTCTACTAGTCAAACTAAATTGCGTCTTGATGAATTACTGGGACGATATTCTTCTTTGATGGGCCAGCGGGGTTCTATCAAATACACCTTCGTCCCTTGCCGGCGATACAACCGCGTGACGACACGCAGAAAGTGACGTCACGCGGGTAGTCTATAAATGGGAGAGAGGGAGAGATATATTTTTGTGGTAGAGAGTGTGTAGATGGTGGGTGGCGCAAGTCGGTCGGCCGTTGACCCTAAGTTGAACCCACGCGTGACGTCGACCCCGCCCGGGACGTCTGTCGGTGGCGCGATCTCAGCGCCCTCCTGCGGCGTCGCGTGGCACGTCGACTGGTGAGCGGCGGCGGCGCGGGTTAACTGTCGGCCACCGGCACGCAGAGCGGAATGGCGTTGGACCACTTGCCGTTGGGCTGGCAGCGTAACATGCGGGCGCCGCGCAGGTGCAGGCCCTGGGCGCAGTCGAAAGTCACTGTCTCGCTGATGCTGTAGTAGAACTTGACGGTGGAGATGGTGCCGCCGATCGTCGTGCCCGGGTAGGTGCACGCCTGCACGCCTGCGCTCATCCGGCGACCAATCCGGGGACAGACAGTGAAGAAACAAAACAAAAGGAAAACACCAAAGAGTGAGACGCAACGAGAACCAGAAACTCTTTAAGCACGATTTACACAGAAAAAGATTGGCTTTTAAGGAGCCGATCTTCTTCGGTCGCGGGAAACTCGGCTTCCCTGCGATCGACCAAACGCTCCTTTACGCTCAGTTTACACCTAAATGGAGTGATGTGAGCGTTGTAATATTGATTTTAAATAAGTCGTAGCTGCACGACAAAAATGTAATGAAAATATTATTCAGTAGCTGATGCATGAAAAATGAGCGCTATTCTTGTGATAAATCGAGAGCGAAGCGGAGCCCTCAGTGAGCGTATAGAAGGCGCTCAGTAAGCGGAGCTCTCAGTGAGGGTACAGAAGGCGCTCAGCAAGCGGAGCCCTCAGTGGGCATACAGAAGGCGCTCAGAACGCGGAACCATCAGTGAGCGTACAGAAGGCGCTCAGTAAACGGATCCCATGCGAGGCTCCTTTCAGAATAGGAAAATATCTATTCGCTATGGGAGCGACAAACGCTCCCTGGAACCGCTCCTCGACGCTGCGATTTTTTTGCTCCTATGTGACGAAGATCAGCTCCTGGAACCGATCTTCTCAGGTGAAAACCGCGCTTTAATGACCCCCCCCCAAACAATCGTTATCTCCATTAAAGAAAAAATTCTCTAATTTACTATTCGAGCCAAGTGTTCGAGAAATAAAGTGACATGCCGCAAGGCAATTACATTTGGGTGTAGGTCCGGACCATCGACCGTTTTCCTGGCACACGATGATGGGGTTTCCGTTCATCATGAAACCCTGGTTGCAATTGAACTGAACCACGTCGCCCGACTTGTAATCACCGCTGCCTTGCGTGTAGCCATTCTCGGGGATGGTGGGCGGTGTGCAGTGCACCTCTGGAAACAACAACACTGAAACTAAGACGCCAGTTACGGCATTAGTGCCCGTGTGTTGTTAGTGAGTTACAGGAGGCGATAGAACAAACGCTGGGAAAGTTGATGGAATGTGGGAGAGGAGTTAAAAATAAATGGTAAGGTTCAGGCGAAGTAAAACTTGGAAAGGAGATTTTTTAAGCGAAATGGGCAGTTGACCAACCTTCACATTTGGGGATCGGTTGTGACCACAGACCGGAACTCTCGCAGAAAGACTCGGTCGGTCCGCGCAGTCCGTGTCCCTGAGAGCAGGTAAACACAGCCCGGCCTCCCACCTCTCGACTCAAAATCTGTACGTGGATTGAGCGATCGTTCCCGGTTGGAATCGTATCCGGGCATCTGACACCTGAAACGGAAATTTGTGGGTGGTCATCTCGGTGATTCAATTCATTTTTTTTCAATCCTGAGAGCACTCGCTTCACAAAAGCGGAACTCACTCTCGCAGACGGGAGGTGGTGCTGACCAGTTGCCGGACGGCAAGCAGATGGCCTGTTCCGGTCCAATCAGTGAGTTGCCGTTCATGCAGGAGAACACCACCACGGCGTTCATTTTGTTGCTGGGTGTGCTGAGATGGAGTCCGGGTCGGGCCGGGTCCAGTCGCGGACAGTGTACCGCTAAGAAAATAATTGATTCTGTTTTCACTTTGATCAAATATTTACTTGCAAGGAGCCGGAAAAGAGGACAATATTTTCGTCCATAATTACCGCTGACTACGATCTCGACACTGTGCCTATGACCCATCGGCGTCACGCAAGTGTAGATCCCAGAATCGTCCTGTTGGGCGTGGTAAATTGAGAGACGAAATTCCAACGTGGGGTCACGACCCGGCTCTGACGTCCAACCTGCATTTGCACCAAAATAACATTGTGTTCAGTGAGCGTATCAACCACCTCGAGCGAAGTAATTCCCTTTAACCATTGTCCTAAATCAATAAAGGAAACGACACCGACGTTTCGTCTTGGTCAGAAAAGAAAGTTAACCTTAATAAATCCACAAAAATTAGTGGTACGGTATTTCCGAATACATGTTCATTGATAATATCTCCCTTCCATTTACCTTCTGGGTACTTCCGGTAGGTGTGACTGAACTCCCATTTAGGATTTCCGTATTTCCGTATCCAAAGACATTCCAAGTGAAGAATGGTGCCCGGATAGACGATAAGTTTGCCGTCGTTACTCTGGGCGATCGGATTCAGGAAGTGACGAAATAGAATGGTCGGGGGCTTCTCAACTAAAAGACATGGATACACACAACATAGAAAATAAACGATTACTATTTTTATTCGTTGGCTGCAAATAATGAAGCTTCAGTTGATGACATTAAACCTGGTTGTGTACGGGGGACATGCATTTGCATTTTCTGTCATAAGGACTCTCCCGAGTTACCAAGGCGACCAATTTTCTATTTCTTAAAAATTAATTTTCGCTTAAATCGAGAAAACTTAAATAATCCTGAAATATCGCATCGTTAAAAACTAGTGCAATAATCATAACTACGAATTTGTCCATAAACTAATAAAGTTAATGATTACAAGATGTTTGAGTGTCCTGCAAAGTGCTGCCTGTTTTAAACTAAATACATATTTTAATAAAATTGAATTATTAATGTTTTCCTATAATTGCAATCTGTGCAGTATTTGCCAGAGATGAAACATCCAAATCTTCAATATTAACATAAATTATTTATAATTAGTTAATAATAATAATAATAAATAACAATAAAAGAATATTAAATAAGCCTGTAGTGCGGTTGACTACAGTGGATTGGAACAAAAAAAAACAGTAGTTGTCTAGATAAGATTTATCAATAAACTGATTAAGATTAGGAAATGTAGTTTAATTAAAATCTTGTCAGTTGTTAATTAAATAAATTAAAAAGGGGAATTTATTTAAATTTTCTGCGAGTAATTTTGTCTTTTCCGTATGTGCATTTGAGTGTGAGGCTGGGGAAATTACTAATTATATTTTCTATCTTTCGAAATATCATCAGTCTTGTTACAGTAATGCACAATCACCCTGTATAGGAATTTTGCCAGGAGATAATATCTGAAAAGTGAAACGTTATTCGCGTCTGATACAGTCCACCCCCGGCTATTAGGCCGACCCCACATTTTATGAACTATCTTTCCGGTGTTCGACTTCTAAACGCAACCCGAAACCCATAACCATTATCGGATAATTATTCGCGCGTCCCAAAAGAGCTCTTCACCCTCCCCCATCTTTCAGATAATCACTTTTCATTATCGGACAAATAATATGAGCGCATACTGGGCCTGGATTGAAAAGTTGGCTCGCGTTTTGATCTCTCTTGGCGCTGCAAAATCTAGGTATCCTCAAATGCGACTTCTAATTTAGAAAGTCATTATCTGCTATTTCAATAAACAATTTCCAATAGTCACAAAATTTGTTGTTTTTCTCGTAATCAACATGAAATTTGTTCCTAATTAAATGAGTGTTCGCTAAAATAGTAAATTTAAAAAAATTGATCAAATTACCATACAATTCTAATGATGATCAAATTATTTTAATTTTAATCGTTTTTAAAATTACAAATCAGCCGGAATTCAATAGCATTTCTGAAACACATTTCAGTTATTTATAATTAAAATAGCAATATAAATTTGGAATGAGATGGGTTTTATCTATTTGTCTTTGGATACTCATTTCTGTCACGAGGAATCATCTCTGCCACTAAACTCTTGAATTAATTCTTGCTCGTGTGATTGTCTCAAAAGGAGGAACTTTCCCAACATTTGTTTACCAATCATTAGCAATTCCTTAATGAATATTGAACTAAAACTGCTATATATATCGCGTTGCGTCACGACAGTATACGTGTACTTTATAACTAATGAAGCAAAGTTCAGTAATGGCGTTCGCTCCCCTAAATACGTCAGCGAGCACATCCTCCGCACATCAACTTGTCCCGGGCATCGATTAAGTTTGACAAACTGCCGCATTCGCCGAGCAATTTCTACAGGCCAGCTTTTTGGCAATCTATTTTCGATCGCGAGCCCAGTGTTCGGTTTCGAAGATCTAATGAACAAACACACCACGCGGGCAGGGAGCACAGGCAACCGTATACCCTAGCGGTGGAAAGGGGATCTTAACAACTTTGACGAGCTTCCACGAGAGTACAGTAGGAGCGCTTTCATTTGTCTCGAAGCTAGTTCAATCGTCGAGAACGAAATTTGTCGCAAGAATATTTCATGCGGATTTCAATGTCGGGAAGTGCCGAGTTTGTTGAAAGTTAATTCCGACGGGAAATACACCATATTTATTTTCTTGCGGCGCCACACATTATTAGAATTGTATTTGTTATTTAAACAATGTCCTCGGTGGTGACCGTCGAAAGAACAATATGCTGGAATGTGTGGTAAGACGCACCTAACGGAGATAATAAGTGAATAGCGATTGAATTATTTTTAGTATTATTTCGTACTTCCGCTCGTCACCACCAAGTTCACCTTTGGAATTTGGTGGCGACTCCCCGGAGGTGCGATTCCTCCAACATTATATTTTGATAAACGATAAGGTCTGAAGTAAACCTTACTGCTGAGGACCTCCATAATAAACGATTTCACGTAAAACGTGTAATCTTTAAACTTCCGTGTAATAACGTCTAATTTATTATCTCAAATATAAAGTATTTCAATCGAGTTCAACGCCAATTAGCAGTCACAAAAGTAGGCCATATAATGAGTGTTGTGGATCACTCGAGCTTCATAAAATTAATCATCAACCAAAAAAAACTATTAATTATTAAATTACAATCGCCTTCGATTGATGGACTTATTTGAAAAAGCCCGTGCACTTTCCGTGTAATTGTTTTATTTTGCCGTGTAGACTCCGTGTAATCGGCACTCCTCCCCCCTCATCCGTATATTAGGTAGGTCCCTAGTAATTTTGCCTAGCCCATTCCTGATATCGTACAGGCACGGGGTAAATGTACCGCAAATGTTTTTGTGCTCCGACCTGAGCGAGTCCAGTCAAGTGTCTTAAGGAGTGCGGAGGTCGTTCTACAGAGGGGGGAGTTTTCGTGATAAACGGCCGCCGAGTTTCAATTAACAGATGCCAACTTATTAACATTCATGACAAATGACGTTAAACTAATTACTAGCGGCGGGGGCCGCGTACACGACGCGGCGGCATAAAATGCTCGGCAGACCCCCGCTTGTTCATTAGGCGCACCGCCGAGCGACTTTATTAATAAGCGAGTCCTAAAATAAAAAATAAAAAATGAGAGTCGAAGGGAAGGTAAACGAGGTGTGACGCACATTATCGAATATTGGGCGCGCATAAATTTCTGCGCCAGACGCTGCTAATAACCGTTCGCGTTATATGGTACCCCTCTATATACAGTGTTTGAGCTCACCGCCGTCAACCAATGACTCGTAGGTTATACAGAGATGTTGCTAGGCGCCCTTAAGAGTGGTAGATTTGCCGGTTGCTCATTACGATAAGCCCTGATTTTTCTTTTCGTATTCGTGCATTGTGTGATTGCCTGCCAACGCTTTAACAAGGGGACGAAATGAGAATGCAGAACGTTGATGATCGTTGCTTGGTGTCACTGCTTAAATTCGCACTGCACTGTAAGGGGCAGCACTGCCGCGAACACAAACCTCGATAATTCGAAATTTGAGATCTAGTGTGGGAAATGACGCTGACATAAATGCTAAGTAGCATGTGATTGGCGCTCAAATGTTGAACGCCATTTTTTTTCAAGTAGAGACGACATATTGAAATTTTCCGGCGAATCGATGACAACGCTTAAAACATCAACGGCTGATATCTCGAGAAATACGCAAAATTGAGACCTCAAAAATGTTGCGCTCAACTACGAATTTGCGCAACTGTCTACAACTCAAATTTTATTTCATTTCGTTAAGCCGCTCGTAAGTAAAAGACAAGGCGGATAGATTAAAGAAAAGTATTGAAAAGGAAAGGACTCCTTCTATTATAATATAGAATTTTCTGTTTCAAATATGAAAAAGCCGATTTAGTGGTGTTTTCAGATTTGTTGTCAATGTAAGGTGAGAGAGAGTAGGTTGACTTACGTGCGTAGTCGTTAACCTGGGACAGTCCGAAGCAGGACGGCTTGACGCCGTCCCACTCGCCGTTCTGACAATGACGGTGGACGCTTCCGATGAGGGCGTACTTGCCGATGTCGGTGCACCGGGTGACCAGTTCGGCACCGGGCGGAAATTCGGCGATCTCGTCCGTCACTCGCATGTCACCGTAGAAGGTGACCAGATTGGGCTCCGTGTTACGATAGATGCAGCTCTTGTTGCGGAAGTTCTCGAAGTCCTCGCTCAGCTCACCCGTCTCTGTCACAGAGAACACATATATCCATGAGTGCTTACTTAAACAAAAGAATCTTAACAAAATAACGTAACGAGCTGAAAATGAAGAAGAAAACAATTTTTATTCGAGTAGGCTGTATTACCGCATCTGTTGGGCATGCCCAGCCAGGTTCCGTCCTCGCACATGATCTTCCAGCTGGAGCGTTCACCAGTGATTCCCGTGATGCAGTTAAAGTGCACCTCTGTGCCGTCCGGAAAGCGCCGGTCGTTCTCGTTGAGCGGCGCGCCCTCCTTGTACACGAGCGCGTTCTGCACTCTTTCGGGTGGACTGCACGAGCGACGGAAACTGGCCGGGAAGTCGATGACGCTGATGTCGCTGCCTGGCTGCTTGTAGTGGACGTCGGTTTCCTGGATGCCGGCTTCGAAAGGGGGATCAGGGGAACGCGAAAAAACAACGCCGAAATAAGGATCTCGGCAGAAGACAGTCCATCTGACACAAATACATCGTCGAGCTAACCAATAAAATCCCAATCATCAATTTTTATCTCAATCAATATGCCGGTTAATTTGAAAACAAGATGTTGTTTAACATCGTTGTCAAGTTTCAAGAGAATCAGTCAGCATTTCACAAAGATATCATAAAATATAATTCGGTTTCCCTTTTTTTGGACCACCCTGTATCAAATCGGTTTTGGCTTCTCCAGAGTTTAAAAAACCATTAGAATTTTCGCCAGATCTTCTGGAATATTTTATCGAATCGTCTGAATTTTGTGAACAATGTACGAAAATTAAGAATATTTTGGCTATTTCATATTTGGTTCGAAATATTTTTTCCCACTTTACACTCGAACGCGCGATCCTCATTATCTGAACGCGTCACTTTGAGGGTTTATCCACCAGGAGGCTCGCCACATTAATTACCTTTCCCCATCATGGGAATGCCCTGCACCGTCTGGTGGCGACAGGCGGGAACTCGTGGCTTCAGTTCGCCCAGGTGACAGGTAATGGCACGCGTAGTGGTCTTCACGTATTCGGTTTCGCACTCGTACTCGATGGTGGAGCCGTGCGCAATGGTGAGACCAGCGCGATAGCCGGCCGTGTACTGACCGTTGGTGATGTGGGGCAGCTCGCAAGGGGCTATAAAATGTACAAACATGTATAAATAAAAACCAGTAGTGCTCAAGAACGGCATATGAGGTTGCCCAAATTTGATATTGAATTAGAAAGTGTTCTTACAGGGGGTGCAGTGGGGCATGGCGTCCACCGCCCAGTCCCCGTGCCAGCACCGCATGGCATCGACACCCTGCAGTTTGTAGCCTTGGGTGCAGCTGAATTTGATCTCCTCACCGTGGGCCAGGTCGCTGCCGTCCGGTGCCAACACATCTCGATGGTGAAACGCGCCGTTCGACTCGTAGGGAATTTTGCACGGCACTGTCGAGTAGAACGAAAAAACAAAATGGTGGCGAAGTTTCAGCACGCTGAACAGCAATTAAAAAAGTAGACATGACTATTTCCCAGATCCCCCGTTATATAAAATTATTGTAATCTTTTTAGACATAAACCAATGGGATGGAACAGTGTTGGTCAACTTTTATGTTAATCTTCAATGTTTGTAATGAAAGAAAATTTGTATTTTTATGAGAAAACCAATTTGAACAACCCCATATTTGGAGACAGCAATGAATATGAATCGTGAAGGCATAAATTTAGGCATCAGATTGTTGCAATAGTAATTCAATGAGCAGAAGAACATGCACAGTGAGTGAAGTGAGCAATGATAGTAAATTTCAGGTATAGGATCAGGTAACTGCTACTCTATGCAATTAGCCATGGAATATTTTATTATTTTTTCCATCTTTCGCCAAGTGATGAATGAAAAATTATTTATTACAGAATTACGTAGATATGTTTTCCCCCCGCATCTGTCATGTCGATTATTTAATGATTTTCACAAGAACATATTGGTTTCGTTGAAATGTATCCTTACAAATTAAACTCCGAACTCCGCCCATTTATTTCGCAAGTATCCTTTCATTCGAGCATTGTCAAGGGTCCACAGAAAATATCAATCTGCTGTAAAAATCTCGCAAATAATCTCTACCATTTATCCTAGATCTCATTTCGCTGCAGTAAAGGTTCATAGACATACAGATGTATAGCTACTGTACAGAGACAAGAAAATGAAGATGGAACATGAATGGTGGTCATTGTGGTGGCGATAGGATGCCAAGAAAGTTGGAGAGGAGAATGAATGCCGGAGCAGGTTTCTCATTATAGAACATTGAGGCGGACTTGTGAGGCAGACAGCACGTTGTACACGAGTAAACTACCAAGCTAGACAAGCTAGAGACCTAGGTACGAGCACATGTGAGAGTTCGGAAATTGTGGATTTCACTTTCAATGAGTAGGAACCGGATTTATCAATTTGAAATAACTATGTCCGACAGAATGAACAGTCTTTACGATTTCGTTACTTATTTATTAATCTTTCAAAAATGGTATGAAAATTAATGCGTCAGTAGTTTATTATTTATTGGTGTCACCAGTTTAAAAATGAGAATGACATTTCAGAAATTAGAAAATGTGCAGTTACATTCAAGAGTCTTTGTCAGGCTCCAAGATTTTTTGTCAGGCTCCAGATCGTCAAGATAAAGCTCCTTCTTCGGCCGTATTAAAAAGAAAAGAGCTAAAAGGTTTTGAAATCCGGTCCCCCAACATGTAAGAATGCGAGTGAAGGATGTGTTTCCCGCCAGGCCACTTGGAGAGACCCTCACTTCCCACCGTGGTAACCGGCGGTCGGGTCGGTGAGCCGGCCGCCGGACTCCCTACCCTCGACCGTGTCGTGGAGAGTGGTGGTGGTGGTGGTGGTGGTAGTGGTAGTGGTAGTGGTGGTGGTAGTGGGGGTGGGGACTTACACGTGACACAGAGGGGCGTGCGGGGTCGCCAGTGTCCGCGCACGCAGCGGGCCGTCTTGTTGGCGATGTTGAGGCCGTAGCCCCGACTGCAGGTCACCTCGATCTTGGTGCCGTGCGGCATTGTCTCGTTGCCGCGGCCCGATTTAACGATTCTAACCCGCATGTAGGGGACGTCCGGTAGTGGCACGCACGGGGCTGCAAGGACCGAGCGATCGGAATCAGTACCCGGGCATTCGGTGTCGTCGCCACCTGGTGGTGCGAGACTGGACAGGACGGGCGTCGTTGCCACTAGGCCTATACACCCGCCACTATAGAGGATACACTAGACTCAATAATATTGCCTCGTAAATTCATTCCCAACTCGTCTATTTTTGTTTCCGGCGGATCAATACAGTAAAATCAGGACAGCCTACAAGTCATTTTTGTTCGCTTAATCTCGTACACGCGAGAACAGTTTTAATTGGTTTCATCATGTCGCCTGATTAATTCTGTCAAATGTGCTGGTGAAGGACCACTGAGCAGGGAAACTGAAAAATATTTTTTCAATCGCGTTTAATTGCATGAGAGGTGATTGTTTAATATGCAAATATGATTTCGAAACCGGCGTCGACAGGTGGCTCAATAAGAACGACGGCAGAATCGACGCATCGATAAAGCAACCGCGGCACTAACGCGATTACAATTGCTACATTATGTTTTCATTCCGGGGAACATTACCCTAAAATTCCTATGTACCCGAAAAATAAATTAATAGCGTATCAATATTTATACGACTAAGTCGTGGGGGGGTCTCAGGAGGATAAAGATGATTACGAAACTACATATCAATTAAGCGGAATCGAATTCCTAATGCAGTTATACCCACTTCGGTTTCCTCGTGGTTTTCGCCGCACTTTCGGCTTCCGTCGTTGCTGCGAAGGCAGTTGCTGGTGGACGGGCATCTGCACGTTAGATGGCGGGTGCATCGTCTCCTTGCGCGCGATCGCTGATTGGCCGGCGACGGTAGCGTTGGTGATGGCGACCGTGACGCCTGAGGAAACGCCGCTGCCGCCCAGGGCGCCTCGTTTGCGGCGGTAGGCTCGTAGTCGTGGGTGCCGACCCGGCACGCATCGTGGTAACTGCTTGGGGCTCCAGCGACCACCGATGCAGGTGGCGCCGGGTGGGCCGTCCACCAGGGTGTAGCCCTTGTTGCACTCGAACATGATCTGCTTGTTGTTGGTGACCTTGCGCACGTAGGGTCGGTAGTCGTACAGACCCATGTTACCGACCAGTAGGACCTTGCCGTAGTCGATCTGACCAGGGAACGGGCAATATACTGCGGACAATCCATGAGATGATATTCATTAATGCAAATGAATCAAACCAGCACAACAGACATGTGATGTAATAAAATAACAATTCATTTTATAATTATGTTGTGGTCAATCAAGATATTAATTCGTTGATTGGCCATCCGTGGACTGAAGTTGAGAGCATGTCAATAAATTTATTTTCGCTATACTTTCTCCTGTTCTTAGTAATTTTTAAAAGTTGGATCGAACCTTCTTGACAGTGCGGCGTATCTCCGTTCCACTCGCCGAAGTGGCATTCGGTGAGGTTGTTGCCACGCAGAATGTAACCGTCCCGACATTTGAACTTAGCCTTCATGCCGTGTTCCGTCTTAGGAGCGATCACCATCCCGTGTCGTGGACGGGGCGGCAATTTCTTACATCGAGCTAGTTACGGGGACAGAAAAGTGATTAGATGCCGAGGATTTAATCTCTAAAATATTTGCCAACTGATAACTGATTCAGCCCATGTCTTCATTAAAAGAAAAATAATTAATGTATTGTAATTGGAAATACAGTAACAAAGTCCCAATTCTGTGCATTGTGTGATTGCGCACTCTAAAAGATCCAGGGGCATTATTTCCGTTCGGTTAGCACAACGCTGCGCTCAGCGGGAACGACTAAATCACGACGCGTCAGGATAATTTTAATGGCTATTTGATGGTCTATCAGGAGTCTCAGACTTATTTCTAATTACTCTAGATTAGCTTTAAAAGTGTTTAAATATTCACCGGCTGTGCACTTGGGCACAATGGTCCAGGTTCCATTGCCGCAGATGGCTGGAGTAATGTTGTAGGTTTGCTCGTAGTTCTCGTCGCAGTCCACCATCATCTCCTCGTCGTGAGGAACTCGATCGCCGGCGATGTGGTCACGCACTTGACCGTTCTCTATTTCCGGAGCGACGCACGGCGCTAATTCAACCATTAGATTAAAAGGAGGAGAAGAAAACGGAAAGGTCAAACGCATTTAACCTATGAAGAAGATTCCCAAGTTGCACGTTGAACAACAAAAATGATTCATTCCCTTTTGCTAACAGAATACAAGAAAAATGCATCAAACGCATCCTCAACTTATAAACACACTTTTTTCTAGACAACCGTTGACTTTCATTTATCATTTTCATATTTTATTCGTTTAACATCTTTGTGTATAGCTTAACACTTCGTCGCATGAATAATGTTTATTAAGACATTCGCTAAGCGGATAAAAAGATTTCGTCTTTCCTCTAACAACAGACGGCCATAATTTCAAAAACGTCAGCGCTAAGCCGGTTTGTCTCAGGTTTGGCGTCTTCAAAAATAAGAAGTTAGATTCGTGATTTGGTGAGCAAGTGCCGAATGTCACCTAAAAATGTACAGACTTATTTTTGTTTCAAAAGTTGGATCCATTCTCGAATGACTAAGGGCACGATTGCAGTTTCAATTAACATTAACGATTACGTGCAATTGCAAAAATCCAATATTTTACAAAAGTATATTCATGTAAGCATCAATAAGTGCAGTACGCATGTTTAGGACTCAAAATTTAAATGAACTTCTAAAATCGTTATTCTATCGAATACTAAACCGATCTAAGTGCAGACCAACATGTTAGGATTAGAGCTGGGGAAATCGTGTTGCGACATCACAAGATTTTCAGTGTACACACCATATTACAGTTTGCAATCGAATGATCCAAGTTCTGAATCGCAATTGCTCGGCGACTTGAACAATGCTGGGATACGATTATGCAATGAGCCTTAGAGTTAGGGGGGAGGAATAGGTCGGGTGGTAGTGTGGCGGAGGGATTATCTCAGGCGTTGTGCGGTTTGTTTTAATGCGATAAGAAATGTGTCACATTCTGTAAATGATGCAACAGCTTGCAGAAAGCCAGAGGCAGCAATCGCACTACAGTCGAGCGGACCATTTCCCATTCTGGTGTCTGGCTAAGCCGCCTCGCGCCCGGAGCTTCTATTCGGCGGTGGTGAGACGACGAAGCAAGGCGGCAAACCGGATAACCCAACTTCTACCGAACCAAATGAATTAAAATTATGTTTAAATTAACAATTTGGGACAGTGCTTACTTAGAATTTAATCAAACCATCTTTTAAGATGAACACCATCACCGGTGGACCTCCTTATCAAATGTCTGAAGCAACTATATCAACCCTTTAGAATGGACAGCACTTTGAAGCCTTGAAACTTAATTGTTTCGCCACAATTACAAATGAGAGTTCTAAAATTGAGTTGAGCTAAATTTCTCAGGTCATAATTTAAAACCGGATCGGATTATCCAATGTGAAAAGAAATCTAGTATCAGCTCCAGCCATGGTGTCCAACAAGCTGATCACCCTATTCGTATTGTGCACGGTTTGCAGCTTGCCTACTAAACATATCGGATATGCGAATATAATAACAATGTTATATGCGCCGAGTGGAATAGCGCAATAATGTACAAAGACGAGGTCCCACACTTTTCCAGTTTGTATGCGCGTACAGAATGATGTGCGCATGTGTCGTTTGTTAAATCTAACAGAGCGGTTCCCAGTGTACATGTATATGTGTGTGTGTATATACTGTACATGTATTGATATATTTCAACTGTGCGAGAACAGATTGCACCTTGGCAGAGAGCTAATCAGCATCCACCAAGCGTCAGTTCCGCAAAACGTTTGGCGGGTGGTCTATTGTCGAGGAGACATGCACTTCAAATATGTTTGGCTCACTTTGAGGCAACTTCTCGAGCAGGAATGTTAAAAATGGCTCTAAAAAAGCAATGCTAATTGTAAACGTATTGGTCATGCACATTAGCTACTTAAAAAAATTAAATGTCGTTTACTGCTAACTTTATTTAATAATTGTAATCTAATCTGTTCAAATGTTACTTAATGCGCGTTTTATCAAATTGACAAAGATCGTAATACATATTTCAGTTTAGGCCGCTTTGTCGAATAAATCACATTTCTTAAACCAACATTATTTCCCTATTTTAATTGTAAAAATTCCAGTACCTCTAATTTTTACTATCCATTGTACATTAACATGCTTATAAAATACTGCAATTTGTTGAAAAAGAAATTGTAGACTAAACTACTAATGACTAACGAAGTGGAAACCTCCCCAGAAATGATAACTTAATTCGCCACCCTATCCCAAATTCGTCCTGGGATATCATCAATTTTTTTTAAAATAAGAACCGCTATTGCCCGTTTAATTTAAAAATCAAAATTAACACTATTTTGGTTGCCACAATTTTCAGTTAGCTATATGTGCATGTTTCCAAGACGAAGTGCCCGCCCCCTCGCGTTAAACGGAGGCACTTCAAAGCGATCCTCCTTCTCCCTGCCCCCGAACTAAAAGAGAGTGTGCTACAATGTCGATTTGAGTGCGCCGGTATGATTTATGAACAGGTGCTCGTCTACATAGGCCCGCGAATATCTCGGCCATGTTTGTGTATTTAATGTGGGGCTCAATGTGCTTAAGCTGAAATTGAGGTCATAACAATTCTCAGGCCATACATCGCCATTGTTGGCTATTTCGTTATCACTGTGGAAAAATAATCTAAACATTAAACATAGTTAGAATTTAATACGAATTCATGTGTCTGAAGCTATTCTCGGGGCTTACCGAATAATTCACATTATACCTGTAGAGGTGGAATCGCATTTCTTTTTGAAATTGTAATCAAGTGGGATTTCAAAATAAAATAATAAACATGAGAAAGATTTGTTAGGACGTCTGGATGAGGTGAATTCGGGACAGCCCGAATGAAGAAGACGAACCGAGAGGCGAACTGACTTTTTGTAATAATATTTTACTATATTTAAATTAAACTGGTAATTGCGAATAATATAGAGTTTCGTGCAAACCAGGAGTTGAACTACGGGCCCCTGGATTTCCGACCCAGTGCTCTCTAATTCGTTCTGCACGAAACTCTAAATTTTTCGCAATTACCAGTTCTAATTAAATATAGTGAAGTATTATAAAAAGCGACATCGCCACTCGGTTCGTCTTCTTCATTCGGTCTGTCTCCGAATTCACCTTTTCCGATTAAAATTTTAATAAAAAAACCAAAGAAATGAATCTGAATTCGAAATGCTTTTTGAATACTGATTTTTTAAAGATAATTTGTGGTGACCTGAACTCCACGCTTTAGTGTCATCTCACCAACCTATCGATTGATCGATTGTTTGCGGGCGACATTCTCTCTAATAATCAATTGCACCTAGACTATCAACCGGAGTTTAGGAACGACCCTCGTTCGTCGATCAATCCAAATGCAGGGCATGGACAGAGGCAGAGAGAGAGAGAGATTGAGATTGGCGACCCCGTAATTGCGATTTAATGAGTAACAATAGTAACTTTGTTAGCTGCTTAGTCAGGCATGATGTCGGAGTGTAGTTAATAGCTTATAACTGGCGCCTGGTCCGCTTCGCCATCGTTGTACAGCCTGTGCATTGGGTACTGGGACAAAGAGGAAGGTGGGGGGGGGGTGGCGGGGGGCTGTGGTGGTGGGAGGGGAGGGGGGAGGTGGACGCAAGAATAATTGCATTTCACGCTAGACTAGATCACTCTATTCCGTTTGAATCGCGGACCAGTTGCGCTCCAGCTATCTGCTCCACCAAATCGATAGACAAGAGAGTGAGAGAGAGGACAATCCGATTTATTTCTTGTAAAGGATGTTCAACACGAACTCGTCCGTTCCTCCAGAACAAAAATTCATGTGTCTCACTATGTGTATTGAATTGGGTCTAATATACTGGCCTTGACGAAAAAATGTGCGTTTATGACGATATGTTTTCTTCTTGAGACCTGGTTTACGGGTATCTTTTTTATTTCTCGTCAAAATTCGTGCAAGAAATCCATTTCACTGAGATTGTTTCGAGGAGGCGTTTTCGTGTATTTGGAATTTCTTTTACAATTTGAAAAATTCTTGCAGAAATTTTTTCTGCCTTGCAATTTCTTTTAGGACAATTCGTTCTCAAGTTTGTTTCAAGAAATTTGCTTAGTGGTATTTCTTTCGAGGAAAATGCTCTAAAAAAAACTACAGTGTGCAAGTACCTTGATTTAAAATATTATAAGTAAGTCACTCGCTTTATTATTTTAATCTTATTCTATTACAAGAATGTTACCCGGCTTTGCCTGGTTTGACAATTGTTACAATATGTACAATTGAAAAAGGATTATTTTAAAAATATCTATTTGATTATTTTATGGTTGTTAAAATTGTTATTTTATTTTATTTTTATATTGAAAATATTATTCCGGTAATCAAATGTGATATGGTGTGCTTGGTTGGAACTGTTATTTGGTTTGCTTTGTTGGAACTGTTATCTGGTTTACTTGGTTGTCTCGTGAAATCGACGACGTCATGATTTTGATGTGGAGACGCCATTTTTTA
>JAQGBY010003065.1:0-20480 GCA_034698785.1 Mycogona germanica
ATTATATCTTCGTCCATCTTTCCTAATTCATCTAATATTATCGGTTAGCTACATAATTAGTTTAGAAATGTTTTGTGTTGTTTATGGTTTAAAAGAAGTAGAGCTGACAATTTATTTAAAACTAGGATGTTACAGGTTGCTGAAGAAACGGGAGAATGACTAAGAATCAAACAGGAGTGTAAGGGAAGGAAAATTATTAAAATTTATGCTCTCAGACTAATTCGTCGGTCGTTCTCTTCATTTCTTTTACAGATGTGTCTGCCCAAGGGCCTGCTGTTCCGCACCCAGAAGCAGGCCATGATCCCCTGGTTCCACTCGTTTATAATCACCCGCGAGGATGGCACCCGCACTCACGGTTTCGCCTACACATTCTACGAGGAGGTGACCAGCAAGCCCATCTGCGTGGCCATGCAGACCCTGCAGGCGATGCACGTCGCCGAGCTTAGCAACAGTAGGTCGCGCGCCGCCCTCTACCAGCACCACCACCAGCAACAGCAGCAGCACTCGCCTCTCGCTTTGCAGGACGCGCATGGCACACGCTCGCTGCCACGGTCCTTCAAACTGAGCGGACGACTCCAGCATCACCACCGCCACCATCATCCGGGTGGCGGGGCGGCCGCGGCGACCGGATCGCCTTCTCCGGCGCCGCCCGCCATCAGCTTCTACGACGTGCTGCAGGACACCCTGTACGTGACCAAGTGCGTGTGCCTGATCACACAGCTGCCCTTCGTGTACGCCTGCCGCCGCTTCCTGGTCGGACTGCACGAGCGACTGGTGGCCGACCCGCAGCCGCCACCCCTGCACGCGGAGAGCTACGTGAGGAATATCCTGTACGAGGTGCAGGCACCCTCACCTGGATGCAGCGCCATCTACACCTGCTTCGGATCGCCCGTCTACTACCAGCGACCCGGTGAGATATGCGGTGTCTTCGGGATGTGATGTCCAGGATAACTGTTATGCCAATGAATTGTCGCCTGATATTCTACTTAATTTTTCCTTATCGGTTTGTCAGGACATTACGAGCTGCCGCTGTTTGAATACTCAATGAAGGAACTGTTTATGACTTTGGGAGTGGAGAATGTGTTGCAACTCTTCACCAGCGTGCTACTGGAGAATCAGATTTTAATTTATTCTAGAGGTAATACGTTTGATGAAATTTTATTTGTATGTGTATTTTGGTAGTTTAAAATGCAAAGTAAAATGAACCGGATTACCTTTTTGCCAAAATTATTTTCATTGAAATTGAGATAATGAGCAATTAAACTTGATCATCTCAGAGAACCAAATATCTATTTTTACTGACAAATGGTAGTAACTTTAAATGAATATATTCTATTCTACGGTAATTTTGTATTAGGAAAATCATTATATATGGATGTAAATCGCATGTACCGCTTATGCTGGATAAGTGACTGATGTTTATTGAATTTATTTGAACCTAATTCCTCTTCCCGTTCCCATAGATTACCACAAGCTTATGCTGGTGGCTGAATGCATCACGGGTCTGCTGTTCCCGTTCGTGTGGCAGCATGTGTACGTGCCCATTCTGCCCGCTTCGTTGCTGCATTTCCTCGACGCGCCCGTGCCCTACATAATGGGTCTGCACCTGAGCGAGGACAAGACCGGTCCGCCACAGGTGCCCGGCGAGGCTAACCTGTGCTACGTGGACATCGACTGTCAGCAGGTGGAGCTGCCCGAAGACCTGCCACTCTTTCCGCACCGCGACGAATTCCTTCAGGAGTTATCAGAGTACCTGGACCGGCACAACGTGCCTGCGCATAGTCAGTTCAACTGTGATCGCAATTTCAACGACCGCGGCTTCCAGCCTCACATGAAATATAGGTTAGTCTAGGCGTTATGATTATGAATCATGGAAAAACCAAATACAAAAGATGACTGGTGCAGCGAATGCTAGGCTTAGGTTTGTTCAAGGTGCCTTGAAGGGGTGTCCAAGTAACGTTGTCGGTGGCCTAGTTCATTGATCAGACCTTTGCTTGAATTCTGTAGCTCCGTTTGGGATCCTCGCCATGTAGGGCTCATAGACCAAATTGAGATGGTCCAAAAAAGTGCTGCTAGATTTGTTAGCTGTAGATTTGGTCGAGAGGATAGTGTGACGCACATGTTGTCAATATTGGAATGGAAATCGTTAGAGGATCTTATAAAAGTGACCAATATTGGGCTTCTGGCTCGTATTTTGAAGGGGTATTGTAATGTTAAAATTTGGGAAATTGTGAGACAAGCTCCTACTAGGTGTAGAAGAGCCACCCTGAAATCTTAATGAAAAACAACATTTTCAGTCAGACATTTCTCTACATTTAAATAAATTAAAATGATTAAAGCATAGTAAAGTAGTAGAATACTCTGTATACAGCTTTTTAAAAATCGATCAACAAACATGAAACAACCCTCTGTAGTTAGTATCCTCCATTTTCATGAAAGGATCCAGCCAATTTGTATTAAGAAGAAATTATGGCCAAGATGCAGACATTGTGGTATTAATTTTTATTTTGGAGGATTGGTTCACATTTTGTTAGCATACAAATGATTTCCATTATTTGTAATCGCTTTTTTGTGTTTCGCAGGAGAAGAAAGATGGCGTGGGGCTACGGCGGAGGCTTCGACAGTGATTCGGGTATAGATGCTTCGCTGAGCAACTCCAATGGCAGCAACGGCAGTCCACATTGTAATCGAATGGAAGTTTTACAGCAGAGTGAGACTCTGCAAAGGATAACGGCGATTGCTAGGAGAACAGGTGCTTTATTCTTTTAAAATTGTAGTATTTTAAGTGGACAGGTGTCCTTTTGATATTCCTTGAAATTCGATTTTTGTTGCTTAGCTATTAAACGTTGTGTTTTTAATGCAGGCGTTCTCGAGAACCTCGACGATCTGAAGAAGCCCTGCCGAGTGGACAAGGAGGGCAACTTCAGTCCAAGTAGCAGCAAGGAGTCGTCGGAAGCTCAACAGTACCTGCAGGAATTGAAATTTAACAATGCCATTCGCGAGATTTTCCTCAACCGATTTACTCATTTGTTCAGCGCCTACGAACATTTCGTAATTCAACCCAGTCAGGTACACTTGACTATTCGAACGCTCTGATTATGTTCTTGTTATCGCAGGCATGCTATTTTTTTAAAAAGGAATTCAGGTGATATACTTTTTTTTGTAGGACATGGATCAGTGGATCACCGCCAGGGAAACTATGCAAAATTTTGACAAGGCGACGTTCCTGTCTGACCAGCCTGAACCTCACCTGCCGTTCCTGTCTCAATTTATCGAGACCCAAATGTTTGTCACCTTGGTCGACAATAAAATCGTCTCTCAGTGGGAAGAACCTGATGTATATTTGAGGGTACGATAGCAGCTCTGTGATATTAATGTCATTTTTTTAAATTGCAAGTCAAAGTAGTGTAAATCACTAAAGGAGTTTTTGTGCCCCTATTGGTGCTTAGGCACTAGATAATAGCATTTGAGATTGGAGTTTGATTAAATCCGGTTAATTCAACACTGCAATCAGTGCGACCATTTCATAGAAGCAAAAAATTCCTAGTTTCAAGATGACACATTTCTGTTGAACAGACCATATATTTTTGTAATCTAATGAATTTTATGCTATGGAGACAAGGTCAATTATTTTAGTCATTTTATATAATTTTTTCAATTTTACCTCATGAGAAAGTGACCATAGATTTGAGTGCGTTCGAGTCTCGTTCGAACTTCACAAAATGGGAGTTATGACTAACCGCAAGTGTTAACAAATTTCAAAAACCCAGTGTTTTAATAATCTGCATTTTAGAGCCATCTGAAGTTGTCTTTTTAAGCTAAAGTACGATTGAGCCTTTTTTAAATGATTTCTTCAAGGTGTTTGATGCAAGAATAAAAATTTTACGTGAACGGTATGGAGACTCGCTCGTACGGACCCCATCGTACGAGAGCTGTACAACGGTCAAAGATACAGGCAAGTGCATCCACATTGTTTTTCATTCTGTAACATTTACCCTCTAATTTCCTGATCCCTCCGTACCTGGTTGACGTTCAAAGCGGTTTATACATCAGATGGCGCAGGGCTAATTATCTGCAAAATCCAGCCACGGGGGAACTCCCTTAATACATTGTGTGGTCAGGTATAGATTATTTCATACAGGAAATCTAATTGTTTTCTAATCAAATTATTCGAAATTATATTATTTCAAATATCTGTTTGGTTAAAGTTGATTAACCAATTTCAAGAAAGCTTATCCGATTCTTATTCGGTTGGATTCAGCATTAAATAAGCACTGCTGGTAATGGCTTCTGTTGATTCGTGCTACATTACTGTTTTTTCTTTTTCTAAAAATAACAGAGATTGTAATAGAACAAAGGTTGGCTTCTCAGGAATTTGTATCCTCTCCACCCCAACCGATGGATCTGTCCACCGACCCCAGAGTTCTGCACCGACAGGGGTTCCTTCCTCACATGGATGCTGCCGCCCTGAACAAGGAGCCTGCAATAAACAAGTTTGTGGAGCCATGATGAAAATAGCTTTCGATTCAATTACTTGATTAGCGTCGATAGCAATACTCTCATTATCAGTTATTGGCGTTCCACTTTTTATCAGCTAGAAAAGATTAATATTAAGGGTATTGTTTTCGTCGTTGCAGACACAGAAAGCGGAGTGGCACTGGTCTTCACAATGGTAGGAGAAAAGAACGCTCGCAGACGAACTTGGAAAAGCACTCGACCAAAACTGATCACAAGGAGGTAAAAACTAGACTGACCACATTTTATTCGTTATTTCATATACCGATGTTTTCAAATTCGATCAGGTTGATTACCCGAACTAGCGATCAAAATAGTTCTGTACATTAGATTTTTTAAAGTTCAGTGCTAATTTTAAAATTGGTCGTACATTGAAAGATTTATTTAAATATTTACACATTTAACACCAACAAGTTAAATATTAACGAAATGTCCTAAGTTTATAATGGGAGCTTGCTTTATTCGTTGTCCAGTTTATTTGATTTTTGTCATCAACTACTTGTTCATTTAAATTGTTGATTTGTCAAATGGTAATTTTGTTGTGTGCTGACGGTTTTTTATGCCCGTGTTAATTGCTGCCTTTCCTTTCGGTTTTTTCATCTACCCTACGGCGTCTTCTCTTGACCCTAGTCTGACGAGGTGGCAGAGGTACAGTTGTCCTGCTAGCATAGCGTTTAACTTTCTTTATCGTTCTTGTGCTTTTGGTGAATCTGTTTCAAAATGAGTATTTATTCAATTGGGGCTTTGGTTGTGGTGGCATGGTTCGGTGGCGCAGCTGGGAATATAAAACAAAAAGCGGACATTGCTTTATTGTTTGGCATGGTTGGTAACGCTGATTTTGAGTTCGCATGCATAGTAGTAGTAATCGAACGTCTTTTCTGCTTGTTTTCTCTCGCCAATTACGTAATATTTGAAATAGAAAAAATCAACAAGGAATTATAATCAAATGTGGAAAGTGAGTACCGGATGCAATTTTTTGGTGTATATTGTTTTCCGCTCACGCAGTACTTGTACTTGTTTTTTTCTTGAGTCGACATGTCAAAACCGTGTGTGAGCACATTCATTGTCTGTCAAGATAACGTGGATTTTGTTCCCAGCACTAAAGACGTGAGGCGTAATTTCCAAAATCACCACAATTTGTTTTTGTCGTAAGCATATACGTCAACTTTCATTCTGTAAGTTTCCAGGAATAATAAGCATGATATATACAAGTGTATTTCATTTTTCTACATTTAAAAATGGCTCAATCGTGGGTAGCTGGAGCTCGGTTTCGTGTAACCCGGTGTTGATTTTTCCCTTTGCGGTATCACTTTGTTTGTGTCACATTGCATGGTTCGCACTTTGTCAATCTGTTGCTAGGATCTCCATATCACCTTATCTTTCATTTACGATCATTTAATCAATATTGAAGTCCACTAACACGTCTGGATACTATTTTTGCTAGTTGTGTGCACCCAGTATTTAACAAATACTGTCAATTTACATTATATGCATCTTTGTTCCACCATATCGGAAACTTTTGTGCGTTAATTAATTAGATTTGAAATATTTCTCTTAGACCCGCTTGGTTTATGTTAATTATTTGCTTATCTGTAATTGTGGATTGTGTCAATCTTGAGCACGTTTTGTCTAATGTTGTTACATTTGTTTTCGCACGCAACTTATAATTTGTTTCCACCGAATAAGTATTGTTTTCAGATCTTCATTTCTGTGCTAATGTTTGGCTTTTCAATGCGTAGAAATTTATTCAAGAAGCAAGAAACAAAAATCCCCGCCAGCCAGTCCTTTCTGAAATGTCTGCGGCCGTTATAGCCCAGACTAATTGGAAATTCGTTGAGCAACTGCTGAGAGAATGCAAAACTAAGGTGAGGTTTTTCTATTTGTTGACACTCACTGGATTGGTGTGACTTGAGGAAATGGCCTCCTGTTACAGTTTCGTTGGTTATCATGCGTTGATGCCTGATTTGTTTTTTGTTTGCTAGACAAAAAGGATGCTAGTTGAAAAGATGGGCCAGGAGGCGGTGGAGCTGGGCCACGGTGAAATAAGTATTAACGGAGTGGAGGAAAACACGCTGATTGCCAGTTTGTGCGACCTGCTGGAAAGGATATGGAGCCACGGGTTGCAAAGCAAACAGGTGATAATTTAACGATACGTTGCTGTCAATTTCATTTTCCTGTTTATTTTGGTTTGAGCAACTAATGGTACTACTGTATAATTGGTAACTGATTATTTCCTGGGTAAATTGGAACTGATTATAAATTCTCTTGCTGCCGACTATCTATTGCAGTCCAATCAATCATCCTATATTTTTGTTATTTATTCTCGGTTTATGATGTATAGAGTAAATCAGCACTGTGGTCTCACCTACTGCATTACCAAAAGATTGAGGAATTAAACGATCGGAATAAACCGGCCGACCCGAACTATCTGGCACCAGGTAAGCCTATCCTTAAGTATCAAATTGATTTATGAACTTTCTTCGAATCAAAAATAATGAGCCGGGACAGCGCCGGACGAAAAAAGACGAACGAAGTCGGTGACAAACGATTCACTAGTGTAATATCACTACTGTGACTGTTCGTGACCTACGAAGGTTTTTTTAAACTTTTCATAATCAATCAGAATTAGGGAGTTTGGTGTTAACCAATCGCCTTAAACTAACGTTCGAGGCGTTTTTTAATCGCTGTACTGTTTTTCTTTTGCGCTTCTTAGCTTTGCTTGCTTTACATGTGACGAAACGCTGTTTCCCCATTTAATATTAATTACAATTGTTACGTGAAATGTATCATTTAATACAATTTGCTGTTGCAAGTAACGCCGCTTGGGGTGGTTATAGTAATCTCTGCGCAAATGAAACTCGGATTTAGGCAGATCTCTTACTAGGAAAGCGACTTAAAAGGCAGTCTACCACATCCTTCAGGTTGGAATATAAGGTCAACCGACTGAAGGACAAAACATCTGCACAAGTGAAGATGTATGGTGTGACATTTAAATGCTAATATGGTGCGGATTTACTAATACTCCGTAGGGCTGCGTCTGATACGTCGAAAAATGCGGTACACCGCACGCAAGTGGTGAACCTGCTTTTTTAAAATTAAACATCACTGTAGTCGCTGCACTATAGAATTTGCTGTACCCCTCGTGGTGCTTATTCACTATGTGAGGCCACCCAGTACCCCGGGATCGAATAATCGAGAGCCTGCGTCGGGAATTAAACCCGGGACCTCCGAGGCACAGTCGTACATGTTTAATGGAGGCAATTTTATACCTAGAAGTAGCCCAAGTACTAACGATTGCTGTGTTGTTCTCTCTTTGTCTGTCGATTCCATTCGTAGCACTAATGTGGTGCACCCTCAGGAGGCGAATCGATTGTAGGTCCCAAGTTCTATGATAGCATTTTATCGGCTTGTTCGCATTGCTGTTGTTTCGTGATTTCTTAGACGGCATTCTTGTTTCGTGTGTGTGTGTGTGTTTCTCGCTTGTCTCTTTTGTGACGTATTACATATCATTATTTTTTTTTGCACCGCTTTTTTTTGCTCCCTCTTTCATATCTAGTGTGCGCACCACCGCGCACTATCGGCATTCCCGAACTCTTGCTATCGATTAAAACGGGGTCAATTAGTAACATTGCCAATCATCTTGCAAATTTTGGTAAGTCGGTTATTTGCGCGCGTGTCTTAAATGTCTGACGAGCGCGTAACATTTCCTGAAATTTTGCTTTCTAGTCCTTGATTGCGCCGTTGCGTTATTTGCCATTCTATTTGTTCAAACATATCAAAGTTTATTTTTCGATCTTTAAAGGAAAATGGGTTTTAACTTTTATATGGCAGTCCCAAAATTTCTTATATCCACGACGGTTCCTGGCTCTTGTTTTGCTATTACTATTTCTATCCTACGCACTTGCATTGCACCTGTAGTTGTGAGCCGTTTTATTTGCACATTTTTGAGTTCTCATCACATCCGAAAAGGTACTTGCACCAAATCTAATCGTTCGGCAAAGCGAATTCGTCGCTTAGCCATTCTGTTTTCGTTACACATTATTTGGATTTAAGTATTATTAGCAATTAGTTTAATTAAATAATGTGCTTGCTTGAGGATGTAGGACATTTTCGTTAAGCAATTTTATTAGTGTGCATGCACGTGTTGTGCGTTCCGTTGGTAGCATTCGCCAAGGTTTTGCCCATCGCAATTGTGTACTTCCCTCAATTTAAATTAAACCATCAAGTGTGCCCTCTCGCTTAGATTTATCTGCCATGACGCCTGAATTTGATGCTTCCATTCGGAGATCGAGAGAAAATCGAGTCGACGCAAAAAAGAAGGTGAAAACTCCCGACACTCCAGGCTTGAGGCCCTTGCCCGTATCGTTAACGTTCGAAATGAGGTATTGAAATTTGAATTTAATTGTACTGAAGAAATTGGAAATCAATGAGTATATATCTATCGAATATGAAATTCTCAACTTATTTTTTTACCCTCAGGAATGTGCAAGCCATGTCTGAAATCAAGACCGAGATTGGATACGCTCGGGCGTGGGTGAGGCTGTCCATGGAGAAGAAACTGTTGTCGAAACACCTCAAGAAACTGTTAACCGATACAGATACACTCAGGTACTTGAGCTATTTTGTTAAGAACATTTGAAACGTTTACTTAATCTGGTTTTTCTTGAGATCATTACTGCTACACGTTAGTTCTGAATCAAGATCAATTACAATATAATTTCAATTTCATCATCATGATTACAATTACAACTAAATGTGTATTAATTCACAGGAACTTGTACAAACGTTATGCCTTTTTGAGATGCGATGATGAAAAGGAGCAGTTTCTCTATCACCTGCTCACTCTCAACGCTGTCGATTATTTTTGTTTCACCAATACATTCACACACACAAGTAGGTGATTTGACAAATTATTAGAGATTGATGAAAATATTTTTATTGCGATTTTATTTTGCTTCTAAAGTGAGTCCATGTTGTGTCTGGTCACTGTTTTTCTAGTTTTTTTTAAATTATGAGTGACTTTATGTGTAATTCCAGTCATACCGTACCGCGTCGTCATCTTTCCCAGCCGAAAGTTCAGTGCGTCCACAACTTCCGCGAATGCCTGGGTCTGTATATCCGGCACTCTAGGGGAGACTGGAATGATCCCCGTTCCCAAGGCAACACTCGAGTTGGTTTTCCAGGTATGCATCATCCGCATTGTAATTGCGTTTTTTGAATTTGTCTAGATAGTCCTTTAGAGAGAGAGGATGGTTCAAAAATTGTTCTTAATGTCCCCGTCTCCAGCACAAGAATCTTGGCGTATTGACGACGGTCAGAATCGGTCACGACAACACTGGAATGAGTCCCAAGTGGATGGTGGAACACGCTCTTGTTCGAAATGAACTGACTGGCCACACATACAAGTAAGAAGTTGGGAAGCGGCACCACTTTATCATGACGTCGTTATAATGAAACGACATTTGAATTGAAACTTTTTTATTCGGCATAAAATGATAGGTAGTAGACAGACGAAATTTTATGTCATGACACTGATGACGCTGATGCTAAAATAATGCGACACGTTGAATAGACACAAGCTCTTCTAGACTAGCTAGGCTACTGATTATCATTTGGAATCGAAAGTAGTTTTTTATGATGCTATTTGTTTCAATTTGTAACCGGTATTTTTCGGTGATGTGGTTTTGATTTCTTTAATTTATTTTTGACAATTATTTATTTGAATCATTTAATTCATTAGCTGTATGATCGTTATTTTTATTCTCCTCATAGATTTCCGTGTGGTCGATGGCTTGGCAAAGGTATCGATGATGGCAGCACGGAACGTTTGCTAGTGGGCGAGTTGGTTCCACTTACTGCTGACAATGATGGTAGAGTAATGTTTAATCGTTAGGAACAGTCTTAGTTTACGTTGATTGTAATTGTTGCTCGTATCTAACGGTGCTTACACGAAATATTTTTTTAAAGAGCTGTTGGAAACCTGTCGCACACCACCGAGATGTCGCTCACCCAACATGCCACGCAAGACCACCGAAGCTCGTGAGTAGATCTAAGTTTATCGTGAATTGATATTAAAAAAATTAATTGATTCGACTGTTCATGTTGTTTTTGATTTTTAATTTTTAATTGTGATGTACGCAGGATTGTCCATGTCCGAAATCCAGCAGATGCTAGCAGACGCCGTCAACAACATCATCAAGCACTACTACAAACCAGAAAAGGAGCGAGGCAGTCTGACGATCTTGTTGTGCGGAGAGATGGGATTAGTGTACTGTCTGGAGCAGGTCTTCCTGTACGGATTCAAGTCGTCGCGGCTATTTGGACGCCATCTGTATCTATGGGACTTTTTTAGTAAGTCACATTATATGCAATTTTTAAAGAAAAAGGAATTATATTTTCATGTTCGCGAAAATACTACTAAATTTATAACGAAATCAAAGTTAAAAGTGAATTTAATGCAATTTATTTCTTGACGTTTTCACTTCACAGTGAAAGTTCGGTCCTACTTTGTGAACGTCCGCGATGACGAGGATAAGGCGGGCGAGTCGAGAGAACAACCAGACAGTCCGGTGGAGCACTTGCAGGTGATGCAAGCCTACTGCCAGTTGGTCAGCAAAATTAACCTCTTTTCTCATACTGTGGGCAAGGATGGCAAATTCCAGTTGTTTGTTTGCCTCGCCACTAGGTAGGAAATAACATATTTCTTTACTTGTTGTAATCACGGATGAGTTGCTGTGTTGTAAAAGTCTAATAAGAGCCTTTCTATAATGCCATCCGTTTTAATCGTGTGCGTTTAGAGATCATCTGCTCCACCGAATGATGCTGCACATAGCGTCGACACCCATCACGGCGCAAATGTACGAGGATCATTCGTTTCTCCGTGATCCGAATCTGGTCACCTATGTCATGCAAATTCTCGAGTCTCTCAACGAGTTTCACTTCAACTTGGAAGCTTCGTTGACCAAAGGCGTGGACAGCGTTAACGAGCGAAGACAACTGTAGAGCCTTCTCTTAATTTATTTATTATTATTTATTTTTCCGAAGCGCGGTTCAAATTTTTCAGAAGCAAAAATATCTTCATATCTCATTGTAGTTGCCATACACATGCAGTGTACATTTATTTCATATGTGTCGTTTTTTCGTAAGTCAACATACTCGGATAAAGAATAAGTACCACTGTCGATTAGAATAGAGATTTACGCTAAATATATTGTAGCTACAGTGACAGACCTGCCTAACATCTCACTCACCACTGGTAGCTTATTTACACTTTTTAAACTTATTTCAGAATTACAATTTGTAAATAGCATTCTCGTCTTCACACTTTTCTGTACATATAGATTATGCCCCACACCCAAGTCTAGTTGATTCTCATAATTATAAGCAATTTTATGCGCGTATAAATAGCTTGTTTTTTTTGTGATTAACAGTAACACTATGTGTCCAGCAGGGATCGACTGAGATTGATGTCAAAAAACCGGCAACAATAATAAGACAAATTATACATGACGCCGAACGTTTTACTCGGATTTGTCAATGATCTGTGAATGAACTCTCACTAGCTACCGTTCAGGTCAGATTGATTGGTTGTCTGTTGACCTGTTACCTGGGTGTTTAAATGTACATTTTGTTTGAAAAGTTTTTATGTTGATCTGAAGTTCTTCTGTGACAGTTGTTATTTGTTTTCCTGAAAGTTATAGAATTCTTGCCAGTAGAAGTATTGTCCAGTGTAATATTTAAATTAAAATTTGTGTCAAGCCAATTGAAGAAGTCTTTTAGTATGGAACAAATACATTCCCGTTTACCAGTGTTATAACTGGAGATTGGAAATTATGCAACCTTATTAAAATAACTACAAATGGTAAATAATTAGTTTACCTTAGAATTTATTCACGTCTTCGAACACCAACCTGGTAGCATTGTGGACTCAATAATTTGATTACCAATTAATTAATTTTGGTTTGTTGGTGTTTCTATAACATGTTAGTGCCATTTTTATCGACAGCTTCGTTGCGTTTTTAGAAATTGCCGAGGACTGTGAGTATCTCTAATAAGAATTATAATTCGATTTCGTTGATTCCCAAATAGGAATTTAGCAAATAAGTAACAGTCTGGTTTAATAATTTCGATGTGCCATTTTAAGTATTTCTTGCTATCGTTTAACTTCATCTGTTGTTAAGCGAGTCCAGACTTTTTTTTTAGTTGTGTTAGTCATTTTCAAGTACTTGAAAACGATTCATCGTTCATTATAATCTTGACAGCTGTGAGATTTAGTTAAGATATTTGACACTTCTTTTTATACAGTGACTCTCAAACCAGATCAAACATTATAAATTACGTTATGTTTGAAACTAAGAAACTACTGAAGCATCTATTGCTTCACCATGTCTGCGTTTTCTGTATCAGTTAAACTTGCTTTCAGTATTTTTCTGTTGCGTTTTTGTGTTTTTATTTCTCAAACACATTTTTGTAACAATCGTAATTTTGATTATAAATTTTAAATATTATTTATTTTATTATTTTTGTAAGTTGTACAGAAACTTGGCTAGTATTTTAATATGTATTATGTACAATACCTGTTGTCCACAACATTTTCTGTAAAGATATAAATTTCAGTCAATATCACTTATGTGCTGTTTGCGTAATTTATTTTTATATTATAAATTGTAGTCCGTTGATAGTTCAATCCTTTTAAATTGGCTATACTTTCCAGGTCGCCAACCTGGGGGGGTTTTAAGATGTTTAGTCAACGGTGAACCTCTTTAACAAACATTTAGCAACACAAATGCATTTTGAATTTCGCGGCACCCAATATGCATCTAGTGGAGAAAGTAAGTTTCCATTTAATTCCGTGAGGTGCGCTTTTGAATAAAATTGGTTGCAGAGGACTGTCACTTGGAGAGCACGAGAAAGGATAGCAGAATCTGATGTCGCATGGGGTGCATTTAACATTTGGAATTCACTTGCCCAACAGCAACGTGTTGAAATAAAAAAATGTTGCCCAATGACGGGGTGCAACCCATCTAAATGCGATATAGCGATCTGATGTGAACTAAGTATCTCGTCTGTCGTCATAGACGCCGGCCATTTCGTGATCAGAAGTCGAATCTTTCGTTTTGCAAACATCTTTTGAAGATTTGAGTTGTTCACCTTCTTTTGATCAAGTTTTTGCGAAATTTTCTGTTGCTCTTGAGCGAAAAAAGAAGTTAAACCCGACAAGAAGATTTTAAGAAGAATGTCTGCCCTTGACCAACTGAGAGCGCACACCGTGGTGGTGGCCGACACAGGCGATTTTGAGTGTAAGTCAATTTCAGTACATGAATGTCAATCAATAAATTATGTCTTAACCGATTTAAGTTTAGCCGAAATTTCCCAAATTCGAGTAGGATTAGTAGCTAGCTTGGTTCCGTTTCTTGTTCAGCGAAATATATTTTTATTGTGTATTAATTGCACCGCAACCAAGTTACTAATGATGAATCTGCGGGGATGTCGTCGTGTTACCACGCATTTAAACTTTTGCTGCGAGACAGTCTTATAAATGATTACAATGCCAACCCCGTTGCCAAATTTTAGGTTATTTTCACGAAAACATGCATATTGCATCATGAACATATAGTCACAAAATTATTTTATGTTAAATTGAATGTGTTGCAAATAAAACTAACTCAATTCAAATGTTTTAGTTGATGTCCTGTCGCCACCTCCGACAACTTTGTTATGAGTAAAATTTTATATTTGAAGAGAGACAGTCGCGAATATTTTAGAGTTGATCAGTACAGGACCTACGTCTTTTTGTAAAGGTTTGCTGGGATTTCACCCTAACTCGAGCCTCTATTTAAAGAGCCGGTCGATTATACTGTACTGTACTGAACATGTACTCGTCGTTGGGTGAAGAGGTCAGACTATCGCGCGTCTGTACGTGCAAGGGTCTGAGCTCGCCGTCCTCGTTGTCTTGGACGTCGATGCGTTGTGAACCGACAAATTTACGAAGTCCAAGGTCAAATCGTTTTTATTTTTTAGGACGAGCCTTGTGGAGCCTCGATTATTTCGTAATCTAACGATTTCGTTTTTTGGCCTGAGCGCCAATTGCATTTGTTTGCAGGATAGTTGTCTAAATGGGCTTCCAAATTCATATTAATTTTCTAATTCCTGTATTAATTGAGTATTAATTTTGGAACCCATTCGAAGTTTTGCTTTTTTGTTGTGTTGTAGACGTTGTCCATATCCATTGTTTCAGGGTGTGATTTTCTTTTTATGGCACGCTTGACTTGGTCGAAATTGAATACAAATGCTGACTAATTCGAGTGGAGATCTTGGTACAAATTGTCCACGGTCTACAAACACGCCTAATGGCTCCATGTTTTTTTATTTGACGAAAATTTAGCGTCATTGTAATCTCATTAAAGTAAAAGAAAACGCTAGTCAGTTGAACGACCTATTGTCCTGAAACAAAATGTTTCTAATAAGATATTGACTATAGAAATAATAATGGGAGTTTCGCTGTTTTGTTAATTGCGGTCATTTATCTTCGAATTTCCCATACTGACTATATTTCCGATTTAATAATTCCTAATTCGAGTATATTGTAACTCTGCAATGAAAGATAAACTTGACAACATTTTTCATCCGATGCCTTATCACTTTGCTGCCCCACAGCGGTCCATAAAAGGCGAGCATCTATTGGCAATGCCACTGTTTGTTTTTACGTTCTCATCTGTCGTGTTTACAAGATGACATTTCGAATGATAATCACGGATGTCTCTCTTATCTCCCCTCAGCCATGAAAGAATACAAGCCAACGGACGCGACAACCAACCCATCTCTGATTCTGCAAGCCGCCAACATGCCCCAGTACCAGCACCTAATCGACAAGGCCGTGGACTATGGCAAAAAGGAGGGGAGGTGAATTAAATTCGCCGTTTATGTTCTCGACTAAAGCAAAATGTTCCTGGTGGTAGTCATCTGCTCAGGTGGTGCGGAATGGAACGTGACCAGCAGATTTTACGAGCACCTCAGCAAAAATATATAAATATATACTGTACATGTGCAGTAGAAAAGGTGCAAAGTCACGATTTTAGTAGATCTACGCCGTTGTTGACGTAGACGCACATTTGGATTTGCGATTTCTTTCATGTATTAATTTGTAATGCATCTGTCGAAGCGAGATTTTCAAGCGAAAACGAAGATTAAGTTTTTAATTATTGTTTAAATTTATTTTGGCTAATAAAAAATGTTTCGAGCTTTAAAATTTATTTATCTGAAAATGCGCGGTAAATTTCGGATTCTGGAATTAAAAATAAATTATTGCTTTCTTTAAAGATAACCTATAACCTAGCCTATTTAGTTCAGTGAATTGTGTTGTTTTTTTTACTAGAAATATGCCGTTTATTAGCTGACAGAATTTTTGTCAACATATTTATTTAATTTGAGTAATCGACACGTTCTCGAAAGAAAATATTTTTTTCTGTCAGATTTGAAAATAATTGGTTAGTCTTTAGTTTTTATTGCGCTCGCAATTATTTTGACCGCCACTGCGGGATTTATTTTTCCTACCAGGATGTTGTCAAGTGGCTTAGCATGTTGACAATTCCACGTATTTCAGACAAACCTAGCGCAAGAGAAAAATAAATGTCGAAATAGAGGAAGTTTGTAGATTGTAGGTGTGCGCTAATCCGCATCAGATGTTGGTTGGAGATGGGGACGTGCAGGATTATTAGTTTTTATTGCAAACTTATGTGAAGTCACCCACCGGCTCATTATTTATGTTTTCTCTTTTGTGGCTGTCAAAACTCGTTGCGTAACGTAATTGTAGCAATGACGTGCTCTGATGCCTTTTTTAGACTCGCATCTATCACTAATTTCTTATATTAAAAATAAAGTATTTTATAAAAAAGAAGCGGGAAATATAAAAGCAGAAATGGTCGGTAATTAAATTTATTTTCAACAATGGAGCAAGTGGCATCATCTCATTGCAAATAGTTTTTACTAAATATGTCAATTTTGTATTAATTACATTGTCAATTGTTGACTTATTGGTTATTTATTATCTAGCACACCGCAAGAGAAGCTTTCTCACACCATGGACAAATTGTTTGTGCTGTTCGGAAACGAAATTTTGAAAATTATCCCTGGCCGTGTATCCACCGAAGTCGACGCCAGGTACAGTGAAAGTTTACATAGTCCATTATATATCTGTAATTGACGACTCCCTATTCGTAGAGCAGCACAGATTGCGCTGATATAAGATATTGATCATGCGAGTGGAAGAAGAGAAAGAGTGGAAGATGGTGCTATGGATGGTCACTCGCTTCAGTTATAGAAACTTAATCTTAAATTAAGATTTCAAGTTATCTTCATTCATAGATTAATTATCCGTCTCTTGTTACGTAAACCAGTGATGCGCAAATATGTAAATGACGTGTTCTAGAACACTTTCTATTTATGTAAATGACATTTACCGGCTTCCCTTGCCCGACGCTATTGCAGGTTGTCCTTCGATAAGCAAGGTTCCGTAGACAAGGCTCGTCATCTCATTGATTTGTACGCCAAGGAGGGTATTGACAAAGAACGCATCCTCATCAAGCTCGCCTCGACTTGGGAAGGAATTCAGGCGGCCAAGTAAGTATCATAGACGATTTTTGTTTTTTGTGTTTGTATACGTTACTGTATAATTATAAAAAAATCGAAAATTTGACCCAGCTAATTCTGTAAGCATTCTTATTTTATGCTTAATTTTTCGGCATATTAATTCTGTCATTCTTTGTAAATTATTTGCTTATTGTTAAAATATAGTAGTGTCTTGTCTTGATCGTTACTGTTGTGATGTGTGACGCCATTTTCGTCGTTCGTTGTAAATTATTGTTCTCCTTTGGTCTGTATGACTGTATCTGCTATTAAGTCATCCGCTGATATCTTATTCGAGGAAATCTTTATTTTCAGAACTCTCGAGGAAGATTATGGAATTCATTGCAATCTCACGCTGCTTTTCAATTTCGCTCAGGTGAGGTTTTGAAATTAAGAAGAAATCACAAATCAATCTTGATCATTATTACAATTACAATATGTACCTACAAACAGTCCCGGATGGGGCCTATGGCGGGGGGTTGGTATTTTTTTAAATTTTTGACTGAATTACTTTTAATTCGAAAATGAGTTTTTTTAGTATCTTATCAAATAGTTTTATTTTTTGCTCATAGGCGGTGGCTTGTGCCGAAGCTGGCGTCACTCTTATCTCTCCGTTTGTGGGTCGGATCCTTGATTGGCATGTGGCTCGCACCGAGAAGAAGAGTTTCTCGGGGCTGGAAGATCCCGGAGTTGTCAGCGTCACGCAGATCTACAACTACTACAAGAAGTTCAACTACAAGACTGTCGTCATGGGGGCTTCTTTCAGGAACATCGAAGAGATCAAAGCCCTCACGGGATGCGACTTGCTTACTATTAGGTTAGTCATTTTAGTGCAATTGCTGGTATCTGTTACCAACAATTATTGCCGTCATGGGCAGTATCACTACGTGCCATTGTTGTCGCCTCTTGGTGGAAACTTTGAATTGGATCCATCAAAATGTTATTAACTATTGTGAAGGATCTAACAAATTCAATCTTGGTGTGGGTAGTTAATCCTGCTGTGAAAGTCTAGTTTTAAAGTACATGAGAACTTTTTTAATTTCCAAGTGATCATGACGCATTGTGTTTTCATTTATTGAGTTTATTAATTCCTTATATTCAAAAAAGGACTCTTGACTTCAAAATAAAATATATATATCTACTCGTGAATTGAGATTAAAATTGAAACTATATTGAAACACGAATATCATATTTTTCGAAACTTTTTATTTTGTCATTTTCGTTGCACAGTCCGAAATTACTCGGGGAGTTGGCCGAATCGAAAGAGACTCTCACACCATATCTGACGGTCGACATCGGTAAGTAAAACTTAATTTGTTCATTGTCAAAGTTTGCGAAAGTGGAATTTTTCTGAATCCTTGATTGATACTGCTTCACATGCACTTATATTTTGTTTCCAAAAAGTTTTCAAAAGATTTCGTTTGTACTGAACGCTATGGGATACCTGAACATGATTTTTTTTCTCTAATAAAGCGAAAAAGTCTTCCCTCGAGAAGATCTCTATCGACGAGAAGGCTTTCCGGTGGATGCTTAACGAAGATGAGATGGCCACGGACAAGTTGTCTGACGGAATCCGCAAGTTCGCCGCCGATGCCATCAAATTGGAGGGGATCCTGAAAGGCAGACTCGCGTAACTGGCTTGACCGATCACACCAAATGTGAGCCGAAAAAAACATGTAATATCACGCAGTAACAATTTTGTAGTTCTTCACTGAAAGTTTATTGAAACCAGCGTCTAGTATTTTTTTTTTGTCAAGTAAAATTAGTGCATTTCTGCGCACGCCATAAATTGTTCAATGTTAAAGATAAATTGTGTGGAGAAGATATGCTTAGTGTTCTGATATTTTCCGTTTATCGCGAGAGGTATGTTGTATTTTTTCTCAAGTTAAATTAATTGTTTATTGAAATATGCTTTAAGTAATATTAAGTTTCATTTGTTATCAACTTGAATCCTACATTGCAGTATTTTAACAGAAGTTGCCCTGAAATCGCACTGGAACTTTAATTTTGAACGATTTAACTTGTTCGTTGGCGATTTAATGAAAAATTGAGAATATGGTTGATGGCGGAAATGTTCCAGTGATGAAACTTTTTTGTAACAGCTTTGGCTTTGAATATCTAATATTGTTGAAAGTTCCTGAACGTTTTCAGCTAGGGTTAATATAATTTGGATTTATCTGAATCTCTACATTCATGCGATAACCAATTATAGTTTGAGCATATCGAACATGGAAAGAAAATATCAACTGAAAGATGTGCATTTTGTTTATATTTTGAAAAAGAGATTAAATTTTATTTTGAAATCTTATAATAATTCGTGGTTTTTTTTTCTCCAAACCTAATACCTAATCCAAACTTGCGCAAACGTGTCTGCGAAGTTAATATTTTTGCGTAAAATATTTTTTTTTTCCATTTACGCAGGTTCAACGCGCGCCAATTTCAGATGCGCAGTTCAATTAACTGTGGCTCGGCGGTCCCGGGTTCGATTCCCGGCGCGGGCTCTCGAAAATTTCGATCCCGGGGTACTGGACGTGCCCCTCGCATAGTGCCTAAGCACCATGAGGGGTACAGAACGCCTGTAGTGCCGGTTGACAACAGTTGTTTGGAGAAAATAAATAAAAAGTTGCGCTTCAAACACTGTTGGGACACATCGAATGATGATCTTGTTTGATTATTCGGTGAACAGATATTTTTATTATCAGTGTAATTCCTAGTCTGTTCGGAAATTTTCGTTGTGAAATTTTTGTCGATTTCCTTGTTTGAACACAAGTTCTTCAACCAGATTAATGTTGCCAATGGTGCGCACCCTTCGTGACGCCGGCGTTCCACAGAACCAGTATTGACAATCTTCTTTAAAAAAAACAACTTGCAGTCCTCCGAAAGTCCAGTATTTTTAACAATTTCGTGTTACCCCGTTATTTTTTATCGTGCGCAAAAATTTAATTGCGCAGCGGTCTTCTTTCTTGGAACATATAGCTTCTGCAGTAGTTTGTTTCGGAACGTTATAATTCTGCACCACCCACCTGTCTTTTCAAAATTTCAAAGAATTTTGTAAATTATATTAGAAAATCGAATAAATATATGCAGGAGAGTGTTTTTTATTTGGTACACGCTGAATCACATCGTCTTTCGGTGTAGATTAGGGCACAATTACTTGTAATTTAAAGTATCTGATAATTCATTTCCACCGAATCGGGTTTAGGAACCTCTGACTAATCAGTCTTGTGAGTATACTTGAAATTTTTTTTTTTTTTTTTTTTTTTGTAATTCACTGAAGTGACGGATCCCAACAGGAAGATTCTGTACCCCTCTCAGAGCTTAGGCCCTATGTGAGAGGCACA
>JAQGBY010003066.1:0-20480 GCA_034698785.1 Mycogona germanica
CAACTGGTCGTTCGACCCCCGCCATAGGCCCCTCTCTTGGGGGCTGCTTGTGGGTACATATTGTAATTGTAATAAACGATCAACTTACATATTTTTTCTCCCTGTATTGGCCAGATAAAACAATTGCACACTATTAAGTAATGTGCCCGAAAGGACTTAGGGATATTGATCTGGTTGTGTTTCAGTAGAATACGTAAAATGTGGCAACTGCAATTACTTGTATTTATCTTCATATTTGACAGGTGTCGAGTTCTTGGAGATGTGTACACAATAACTATAAGACAAACTTTATATTCTCTATCACGGAAACGAATAGTTTGTATTGCGCGTTGGGCTTGCAACGGTATCGAATAGATTAGTTCTTGAATCATAAATTTGATAGAGAATTTCTTGTACTCCAACACCATGAGCCAACTTCGAAAAAACACGAAGAATCAACTCTTCAGCTTTGACCAAGAATTTCCCCATTTTTTCAAATACCAGAAATGGATTTTCCGATCTATTGGATTCGAAATGGTGACACGCCCGCTGTCTAATCGGGCACAGTTCACTCTGTTGTTCCTCAGATTGATTTACTTAATCTACTTCACTAGCGCCATTACCTTTGGCACCTATGTTGCTTTTGACACCTTCGGACACATCGAATACGCGGGAAATACCTTTGCCTACTTGTACATCCCTATGTGTATGCGGTACGCCGTACCCCTCATCTTGATTAATCTTTTCATTTGGCGGTATAAGCTCATCTCAACCCTCTTCAGTGATCTTGTAAGAGAGATTCAGAGTAACCTATTCCGGAGAAAGGCGATGATGCATCTAAGTCGTCAATTTCGACATTGTGATGTCATCCTCACAGTCATCTTTGCAGTTCTTTATGTCGTAAACATTTTTCAATGTTTCGATCTTAATCACGAGTATGCCCAAGCCAGGTTTAAATTGAATATTACATTTAAAGGTCAGAAACTACATGATTTTAGCGATTTAGACATTTATCAAGTAATAATTGCGACGGGGCAAGCTATAATCGGACATGGCATTTATATGGATTATGCCGTGGTATCCATTTTTGTAGTTTGCAGTCTGGCTCTGAGACAGTGCTTTATTTTGTTTTCTGCCAGCTGTGATGAAATCGAGACATTTGGACAAGAGATCGGAGTTTTTAGTGGTGGTGGTGGTGGTCACTACTTAGTGGCCAGGCACAGACGACTGTGTCAGCTAACCCAGCAACTTGACCGGGCTTTCTCACCGTTTCTGCTCATGCGAGTGTCTTATGATATCTTCGCCATCTGTTTTCAAATTCGCTCCTCATACATCAACGTTACCGGTGAAGTTCACAATGCACATGTCATCGTTGTGTTTACCAACGTCGTCATAAACATTACAGCTTTTTGCGCAGTCACCTTTTTTGGTACATTAGTAAACGAAGAAGTAAGAAGTTTGGCTTCCGTGTATAACAGTTATTCCGGTTATCTTGTTGTGAGGTGTCGAGTGACGTAATGGTTAGCGTGCTTGCCATCTACGAGTATGTCCAGATTTCGATTCCAGCCGACACCATATTTTACAAACTTTAGTCAAGTTATTTGTGAAAAATTAATTGTGTTTACAATTTGCCATTTCGGGGGTATCGGTGTGTTTGCTAGAGAAGCAGCACTTTCATGTCAATTACATTGCTGCCCCGTGTAGGGCAATCACACTACACTCTTTTGCTTTACAATTTGCCATTTCGGGGGCATCAGCGTGTTTTGAAGCAGCCCTTTCATGTCAATCGCCCAGTCATGTCAATTGCCCCAATGTAATTGGATTGGATCGATATATCGATATAATGTTACACATAGTTGGCGCTTTTCTTTGTCATCGAATGTCTTCGAATTTGGACATAATATGTAGACTGCTGAAGCTGTCAATACGAGCGAGTCTGTATAAGCTGGCCCTTTTCAATGATTACTGTGAAATTTTAGCAGATTGACTATTTAAATCTGCGCGAAGCAAAATTTTTATAAAGTTGCGTTTTGAATTTAAGTTATTACTTCAGTCATAATTCGAATTTATGCTGTAATTGATTTTTGGTATGATATTTACTAACAATTTCTTTTAAATATTATTTTTCTGTTTATGAAAAAGATTTTAGGATCTTTTGAATCGATTGGAAAATGTGTTGGGGTAAGTTTATAGTACTGTAAATGGGCTTGAATCACAAACAATAATTAAGTACATGAACTTGAAATAGTCCCATCATTTTTTAGTAATGGAATCGGAATCAATTAACATGACGTTCTCTTTGCATTTTGTAATAATTTAATGACATTTTAACCGATTTAGAATACTGATTTTCTTAGTAATTTACAATTGCAGTAAAACGTGTATTTTTCAATTGATACTATTTGCTATATTAATATATTTAAAGTATTGTTTTATTGACATTTATTTTATAATTTTTTTTAATAACTTATAATTTCTTGAAAAAACTTATAAATTTCAAAACTGTATTATCTCAAAAGAATACGCATTCTTATTTTCATTCATTTCTGAGAATATTTGAATTGGTTGTAAATTGGATCACTGTAGCTTTTTAGGTGTTTTGCACTCGTGAGTTTTCTTGAATCTTACATTTCACTCATTAACGTAGGCTTTACTTTCTCACACCACTGTGCAAATTATTGAAATGCTTATAATTAATGTGCAGGTATCAGATGACGTCTCTATGTACTCTATCGGCTTTATGATCAATCCTAAGCAAATTACCGCAAATGGCCTGTTTACGATCAACAGGGGGCTTCTCATTACCGTAAGCAACTTGCATTTTATTTGTTTGTCTTCATCATTTAAATTGAAATTGAGACGTTTTATATTAAATTTTGTTTTGCCCTTGTAGGTATTGGGAACAATATTAACGTACACCTTGGTCCTGATGGGGATACCTTGACACGCCTGACTGTCATCACTGGTTAATGAAATTGTATAACTCACGTTGTCATTGACGTGCTCGCACGCCAAATTTAATCACATTGCAAGCACGCTATAATTAAAGAACAGGACACGTTGATATTAATTGTAAGAATTGCGAGGATTCTTACTGAATTGTTTTAATTTATGTTTTTATGAAACAGATTGAAATAAAAATAATTAATCCACCATTCCTTAATTTCACTTTTAATTACAGACTGTATTCAATAATTAAACATTTTACCCGCAAGCAGCCCTCAAGAGAGGGGCCTATGGCGGGGGGTCAAAAGACCAGTTGGGGACAGAGTGGGTTTATTTTAAAAGGTTCTGGCAATTTCCACTGTCTACACACTATAGGGGAATAGAAATTAAAATATGAAGCAGATGTACATTGAAGCTTGCTCACCAGTTGTATTAACATTTATGAACTCTTAATTTCCCTCATTTCTCAATATTGGATTTCTAAGTGTGTTTGGACAAGCAGCACTATAAATAAAGAATATGTCTATAAAGAACAATGTGGGCAATATTCAACAATGTAACTGATCAGAAATAAATATTTGAATAGTGATACGCACAGCAACGAGGCAACGGTCGGTTTTCATTATTATAACAAACTTTTTAAAACTGTTGGCTTGTAAAAGTTATTTCTTCTCCGTAGGGGCATTTGAATTTTCGCAACTTCATTAAAAGTACCTTCAATTTGACGTTAACTTTGACATTATATCGTTATTCTGTCATGCCTTTTGGGGAGAAGAGTCTAGTGTATAACTCGAATGAAGACATTCCCTACTTTTTTAAATATCATAAATGGATCTTACGATCACTGGGATTTGAAATGACTCTGCGATTTCTGACCATTTGGGCGCGATTCGTTCTGTGGATGCTCAGAGTCAGTTATCTGCTATACTATTTCCTTTTCATTGGAGTTATCACTAAATACGCAGTGTCCAGCATTTGGAAAAAAGATGAAACCGGCAATTCGCTTGTCTATATCTATATCACCCTCTACATCATTCACGGTATGCCGATACTCACAATATCGATCTTGATCCTGAAACATCGCAACATCTCTGCTCTGTTCTGTGATCTGGTAAGAGAGATGCGTCGCCAGCCCATACCCAATGTCTATCTCGCTAATTCTGATGACGAAAGAGATAGCTTCATTAAAAATATGTTTCGTCGCTGTGACGTCAGGTACTCCGCTATCTTTGCCGTTGTATATGTGATCAATGTAATACTTCATATGGAATTATTTTACGATTATGCCAGATACATGAGTCATGACAATGGCAGTTCTGAAGAGGCGATTCGAAGGAGAAATACTGATTGTTTTAAGAGAGTTTTAATTTCCATGACGTCTCATTTAATTTTCGGGCATGGGTTATTCACAAATTACGCTTTGACCTCAGTTTTTGCTATCTGTTGTGCGGCTCTGCGACAATCGTTTACATTGTTATGTCGTGAGTGCATCGAACTGCGTGGTAGTGACTGTGTAAGCAACTCCATCTCTGGATGCACCAAGATTAGTCGTGGTGGCCACCTTCTTTTGGCCAAACACGTGCGTCTCTGCCAACTGGCCAAAAAGCTTGAACATGCCTTTTCGCCTTTTGTCCTTCTGCGTGTCTCCTACGACATTTTTATGATCTGCTTCACCATTCGATCCTTTTACGTGAGAACGAACGAAATTACCTCGGTACATTTCTGCAGTTTGACTGTTTCCGTGATCCTGGTAATTTGTGGTTGCTGCACCCTCATCTATTGCGGTACAATGGCAAACGAAGAGGTAAGTCTCTTCAGCGAAATCAGTACATGAAAGTTTTATGGATGAAAAAAAAATATCAACTATCTTCAACTTCACGAAATTGTTTTCGTTAAATGTTTGGGTTTCAGAGTAGTTATAGAAATTCATTTGGGAATATACACCTGTGTCGAATAAACGAGATTAGGGGCGCTGTAGGCATTTAATGTGTTTTAATTCAGGGCTCTGTGGCTCCTAGGTTTTCTCCATGTATTGGTTAAATAAAAACAATTGTCAATATTTAAGTACACTCATTTTTCATTGGAATTGTGCACGATGTGGCGTGGAAATATTGATTTGGTTGTTTTTCAGTGGGTTTGACTTCGTAAAATGTCACAACTGCAATTACCTGTATTTCTCTTCTAATTTGTCATGTAACCAGATATTGGAAATGTTTACACAATTATAATAACTCACTCGCTATAGTTTGGTTTACAGAAATTAATAGTTGACCATTAAGTCATTAACCATCTTGCTTGCAACGGTTTCGAATCGATTAGTTCTTGTGTCTGAATTTTGATCTAGTGAATCTGGAAATTCTTTCAAATTTTTATGCACAGACGCCATGAAGCAACTGCAAAATATCACAAATAATCAATTGCTCAGTTCTGACGAAGAATTTCCCCATTTCTTCAAATACCAGAAATGGATTTTCCGATCTCTTGGATTCGAAATGGTGGCACGCCCTCTGCCTAATCGCGCACGACTCACTCTGCGGTTCCTCCGATTTGTTTACTTCGTCTACTTCACCAGCGCCATCATCGTTGGCACCTACGTTGCTTTTAACACCTTTGGACATATCGATTACCCGGGCAATAATTTTGCCTACATGTACATCCCCATGTGTATGCGGAACGCCATACCTTTCATCTTGATTCCTCTCTTCATTTCAAAGCATAAACAGATTTCGAGTCTCTTTAGTGATCTTATAAGAGAGCTTCAGAGTAACTTTTTCCGGAGAAAGGTGATGACTCATCTAAGTCGAAAATTTCGACGTTGCGATGTCATCCTCACAGTCATCTTTGCAGTTCTTTATGTCGTGAATATTTTTCAGTGCTTCGAAGTTGACAGTGAGTACGCCCGAGATAGATATAGATTAAATATCACATTTGACGATAATCAACAGCTTGATTGCAATGGTGTAGATATTTATCAAGTAATTTTTTCGATGGGGCAAGTTATTCTTGGACATGGTATCTTCATGGATTATGCCGTGGTATCCATTTTTGTAGTTTGCTGTCTAGCTCTGAGGCAGTGCTTTATTTTGTTTTCTGCCAGCTGTGATGAAATCGAAACATTTGGACAAGAGATCGGAGTTCTTGGTGGTGGTGGTCACTACTTAGTGACCCGGCACAGAAGACTGTGCCGACTAACCCAGCAACTTGACCGGGCTTTCTCACCGTTTCTACTTATGCGAGTGTCTTATGACATTTTCGCCATCTGTTTTCTAATTCGATCCTCAAACGTCATCGTTGCCGGTGAAGTTCATGAAGCACACGTCGTCGCTGTGGTTCTCAACGTGATTTTAAACATTATCGCTTTTTGCGCAGTCACCTTTTTCGGTACATTGGTAAACGAAGAAGTAAGAATGGCTTCTTTGAGTTAAAGTTGTTAGTTCCCTCTCGTGGTGTTGCATTGATACAGTTTTTTAAAAAATCAAATGAGTGAAGGGGATAATCAATTGTTTTTTTCCAATGATTTCACTTTGTCGCTTTGAGTGTAAACTATTGAAGAAGAGCTAATCTGATTTTTCACAAAGCGTTTAGGTCCATTCGCTACAAACTTGCCATTTGCTACAAACTTTTTTGAAAAGATATTGACTAACAAAATTCTTTATCATTTTTCTGTTTATGCAAAAGATTTTGGGATCCTTTGCATCAATTGGAAAATGTGTTGGGGTAAGTTTTGAATTGTTGCCACTATATTTGTTTATTTATTTATTTTTATTTTCATACTTTTTTATAGGATATGCACTTAAAATAATAATGCATTTTGGTTACTATTTTAATATCAAATATTAAAAAAAAACAATTCGTGTCGTTAAAAAGACTTGCCCGCAAAGACACGCTTTACCACCAATTTTTGGCAAATAAATCTGATCCAAACGTAAAACTATTTAATATTATTCGAGTTACTATTTTTCACAAAACAAATTGCTGTCACTCCAAATTGGATAACTGCGATATTTGAATCTTAAAAAACCTAATGCGGTTAAGACCTTTGTTTAGGACAACATTTTCTTGACTGTTTGAATAAAAGTTAGCGAATATATATTATTTTGTGTACGAATCCCACGTCAATGAGTTTTCTATATTTATTGCCCACCAATTACCAATTAGAACGCGTATTTTTGAGCGTGTGGTCTGATCGAAGAAAATCTGCTGGAGTTACAGTTCACTTGACAAATCAATAATTAATGTTTGAAATTTAAGTAAATCGATTAATTATTTGAAACTACAAGTGTAAATTACTGAAATGCTTGGAATTTATCTGCAGGTATCAGATGACGTCTCTATGTACGCTATCAGCTTTATGATCAATCCGACACAAATTACCGCCTATGGTCTGTTTACGATCAACAGGGGACTTCTGATTACTGTAAGCTTTTTTCGTAAAACACTTATTTAGTGGGTGGAATCACACAAATTTATATTAACATCTTTGTTATTTTATTTTTTGTTCTTGTAGGTATTGGGAACAATATTAACTTACACGTTGGTCCTCATGGGGATACCTTGACATCCCTGACTGTCATCACTACTAGATCATGTTACAGATTGATCTTCATTCGCTTTATTTTTGCTTGTGTGAAAGTCTTATATACAAGTCGTAGTCATTTTAGATCGAGAATTATAAATTGTGGTTTTTGTGTATCGATTGTATTAGCCACATTTTAATTAGTTGCTTTTCACTATAAGTTGCCGTTAGGTGTTTTTTATTTCAAAGTTAAATGTACTTTCAAGATAGTTTCAATAAGTTGTTAAAATAAGTGTCACTGTTTTATTTTGCTAATGCATTCATGATTATAGCAATAAATATAATGTCAATATCACATTAAATAATGAACATTAATTGCTGCCATATATTTATCAGGAACTGAAGTAGTAACGTCTTGTTTTATAGCAACGGTTCAATTTAATTAGAAGTGGCGGGCTTTGCACAATTTCTTTAAGTCACACACTCTTTATTTGTTTTACCGATGCGAATAGTTAAGTTATCGATATATGCGTCGTGTTTGCAGCAGTGTCGAATCGATTAGTTCTTGTACGAAAAATTTGATCACAAGAATCAGGCAATCATTTCAACTTCTCTTGTAGTAACACCATGAAGGAACCTCGACATATCACAGAGAATCAACTGTTCTGGTCTGATGAAGAATTTCCCCATTTCTTTAAATGCCAGAAATGGGTTTTCCGATCTCTTGGATTCGAAATGGCGGCACGCCCTCTGCCTAATCGCGCACGACTCACTCTGTGGTTCCTCAGATTGGTTTACTTAATGTACTTCACCAGCGCCATCACTGTTGGCACCTACGTTGCTTTTAACACCTTTGGACATATCGATTCTTCAGGAAATTCTTTTGCCTACTTGTACATTCCCATGTGTATGCGGAACGCCGTATCTGCCATCTTGATTCCTCTCTTCATTTCAAAGCATAAGCAGATTTCAAGTCTCTTTAGTGATCTTGTAAGAGAGCTTCGGAGTAATGTTTTCCGGAGAAAGGTGATGGCGCATCTAATTCGCCAATTTCGACTTTGTGACGTCATCCTCACTGTCATCTTTACAGTTCTTTATGTCTTAAACATTTTTCAATGTTTCGACCTTAACCACGAGTATGCAAATGCCAGGTTTAAATTGAATATTACATTTGAGGGACAGAAACTACATGATTTTAGCGATTTAGACATTTATCAAGTAATAATTACAACGGGGCAAGCTATAATCGGACATGGCATTTTTATGGATTATGCCGTGGTATCCATTTTTGTAGTTTGCTGTCTTGCTCTAAGGCAGTGCTTTATTTTGTTTTCTGTCAGCTGTGATGAAATTGAAACATTTCAACAAGAGATCGGAGTTCTTGGTGGTGGTGGTGGTCACTACTTAGTGACCAGGCACAGAAGACTGTGCCGACTAACCCAGCAACTTCACCGGGCTTTCTCACCGTTTCTGCTCATGCGAGTGTCTTATGACATCTTCGCCATATGCTTCCTAATTCGATCCTCATACGTCAACGTTGCCGGTGAAGTTCATGAAGTTCATGTCATCGCTGTGATTCTCAACATGATTTTACACATTATCTCTACTTGCACAGTCATCTTTTTTGGCACAATTGTAAACGAAGAAGTAAGAAATATATGGCTTCCATGTGGTACAGTTAGTAGTGCTTGCTCTGGTTCTAGCGAATAAATTTTAAATTTTGTAGATCGTATTAGTCACGGGAGAGGTGTCTGGCCGAGAAGATAGCGAATTTTCCTTGCAGCCCATGAACGCGGTTTCGATTCCGGCCGACACCTTCGGAATACTTCGGGCAAATTAAAAAAATTGAAACAAAAATGCATGGTTAAAGCACAATTTTACATTACAAATTTTGAAAAGTTATATAACATAATTAATGATAATATAAAATTGCGGAAGTTTAAATTTAATTTGCTTTAGAAACTATTTTTTGTGAGCAAAAGAAATTGTATTTTTTGTACCAGACATTAACATTAAGTTTTCGAGAAGAACAATTATTTTAAATCTTATTGTTTCTGTGTAATGATGATGTAGTGAATTATATGTTTGATGCGCCGAAAAACATATTAAATAGATAAAGTGAAATTGCGTGAAGAGAAAACTTGGGATGAAACAAAAAATTATGTAAAAATATATTTTTAGTGTTCGCGCTTACTAGAAAAATTACCCGGCTTTGATCAAAAGTTCCCGTCATATGTAAGCGAAATGATTTTCAGGATCTGTTAAATTTGTGCAAAGTGCACTTTTTAACAATTTGCTATGTTTAAATCAAGGAAATTTTGAGTACACCTGGTTGGTCAGAAAAATTCTTAAAGGAGAAGGATTAATTATATTTCTACGATGCAATTGTTGTTTAGCATGATATTGAACTAACAAAAATGTTTAAATATTTTTTTAAAATATTTATGCAAAAGATTTTGGGATCCTTTGCATCAGTCGGGAAATGTGCTGGGGTAAGTTTTTAATTACCTCTTTATTTGTTTATTTGGCCAAAGATTTAATTACTGTAAATGTATTTCGAAAACGTGAAAAAAACCAACCCAATCACAAAAACTCTCTTTTTTAAATTGTTGACAAATTAAACATATGTTTCTCTATTTTCGTTTGATATTTAATTTATAACTTTCTTGATTGTCATGTCCATTTCAAGATTTTATTTTATGAAAATAACAGAAATTCTGATTTTCTTTCATTTCTTAGCTAATCTAGATTGACTACAAATTGTATCACTACTATCACATTCGTGAATCTTCTTGAGCCCCTAACAAACTTCAAACATCGTTAAACATTCAAATCTTTCGTTAGGTTCACACTTTCTTGATTGTCCATGATTATATAACCAACGAAGATATTAAGAACAAATTATACGTTAATGAATGTTATTAATTGGTCACCAATTACCAATTAGAAATGCGCATTTTCTTAGAATACGCACTTGTGAAAGTAAATATATTTTGACACCAACCGGAATTGCCATTTATTTGAAAAACCTGAATTCAAAGTCTGCTTCAGATAACAAACAAATTGAGTAATGTGTGGATCTTCCGATAAACCAAACAAAGTGAGCCATTTAATTTCTCTCACCCCTGTGAAAATGATTGAAATGATTAAAAATAATCTGCAGGTATCAAATGACGTCTCTTACTCAATCGGCTTTTTCATCAATCCGACGCAAATTACTGCCTATGGTCTGTTTACGATTAACAGGGGACTTCTGATTACTGTAAGCAGATTTCAATTTACTTGTTGGTCTTCATCATTTAAATTGAAATTGATACCTTTGCAATTATTTTTTGTTTTGTATTTATATAGGTATTGGGAACAATATTAACGTACACATTGGTCCTCATGGGGATACCTTGACATGCTTGACATGCATCACCGGATCATGAAAGTAAAGCTGATTAACTTAATCTTAATCATTCGCTTAATTTTTTATTTATTTGAAAGTATTTTTTGGTAATTTCCCACTTTATATACACTGCGTAGTCATTATAGTTAAAGCACTAGACATTTGCAGTTTTACTTAAAGTAAACCCAAGTTTTCATTTTCCAAATTTGCCAGAGTGAGCCAATGTCTTAGATATCTTTAGCAACAGCGTTAAAATCACGATTTTTTTATTTCAATGTTAAATCTACTTTCAAGGCGCTTTTAAAAAGTTGTCTTCATGTGATTTTCTTTTTTGTTTTGCAAATGCAGTCATGTGACCGCGTGGTACCACTATGACGTTGAGTAATTAACAGTGTTCAAGAGCTGAAGTAGAAATCTTTTGTTTTATAGCAACGGTTCAATTTAATTACAATAAAAATGGTTTCTTTTGTTTTATAGCAACGGTTGAATTTTAATTACAATAAAAATGGTTTGTTTTGTTTTAACACTTCGACAATTACTCTTCTTTGTCAAATCATTAGTTACTCGATGACGTTTTCGCTTAAAAGAAATTCCAGATTATATTGGACATGACATCATCATCATGACGAAAACCGAACAAATCCCAAATAGCAATTCTAAGCTCCCTTTCTTTTTCAAATCCAAAAAATAAATTTACAAGTTTTTGGTTTCGAGAGAACACCTCAAACGCCTTCACAAACTTCTCATCGCTTCTGCAATCAGCCACGCTCTGATGTCATAAGAGAAATATATATTGGATCAACATCATGACAGCAATCACCCATTATTTATTTGCATGTGTATGTATATGTTTTTATGAAACAAACTTTTAATTCACACTTTTTTAATTTTACCGGTACTTGTATGAACTCTTGCAACATTGGTGTTCTAAGTGTGATTGGACGATTTGCGTTGTAGAAATATACAATACAAATATATATATTATAAACAATGTGGTCATTAGATAACTATATAACTTATCAAATATAAATGTTTGAATAGTGAGTGACACACACAGCAACGAAGCAACGGTCTGTTTTCCTTATCTTCAAACCTTGTTAAAGGCTTGTAAAAGTTATTTCTTCTCCGTATGCGCGTTTGAATTTTCGTAATTTTTTAAATTACCTTTAATTTTACGCAAACTTTGACATTCTATCGTTATTCTGTCATGTATTTTGGGGAGAAGAGTCTAGTGTATAACTCGAATGAAGACATTCCCTACTTTTTCAAATATCAAAAATGGATTTTACGATCATTGGGATTTGAAATGACTATGCGATCGCTGCCCAAATGGGCTCGAATAGTCCAGTGGATTATCCGAGTAATATATCTGTTATACTATTTCATTTTCATTGGTTTTATCACTAAATTCGCCGTGTCCAGTATTTGGCAAAAAGATGAAACCGGCAATTCGTTTCTCTATATCTATGTCTCACTCTACATCATTCACGGTATGCCGATACTCACAATATCGATTTTGATCCTGAAATATCGTGACATCTCCGCTCTGTTCTGTGATCTGGTAAGAGAGATGCGTCGCCAGTCCATACCCAATGTCGTTCTCGCTAATTCTGATGACGAAAGAGATAGCTTCATTAAAAATATGTTTCGTCGCTGTGACGTCAGGTATTCCGCTATATTTGCCATTTTATATGTGATCACTCAAATACTCCACTGTGAATGCTTTTACGATTATACCAGACACATTAATAATGACGTTGACATTTCCGAAGAGGCGATTCGACGGAGATATATCATTCAATTGAAGAGGGTTTTAATCGGATCGATGCTACAATTTATTTTCGGACACGGGATATACACAAATTACGTTTTGAACTCACTTTTTGCCATCTGTTGCGCGGCGCTGCGACAATCGTTCGCATTGCTTTGTCGTGAGAATCTTGAACTTCATGGCAGTGACGCCACCATCTCGGATTGCGCCAATAGAAATCGAGGGGGGGATCTTATTTTGGCCAAACACATGCGTCTCTGCCAACTGGCCAAAAGGCTTGAACAAGCCTTTTCGCCTTTTGTCCTTCTGCGTGTCTCCTACGACATTTTTGTGATCTGCTTCACTATTCGATCCTTTTACGTGAGAACGAACGACATGACCACGACGCATCTCTGCAGTTTGACTATTACCGTGATATTGGTGATTTGTGGTTGCTGCACCCTAATCTATTGCGGTACAATGGCAAACGAAGAGGTAAGTATTTCCAGGTACCAACCACGGAAATACAGATTTCGTATATCCAGAGCCTTTTAAAATAAATCTACTCTGTCCTCAACTGGGCTTTTGACGCCGCCATAGGCGGATGGGGGATGCTTGCGGGTAAAATTATAATTGTAATATGTTGTAGATAATGCTTATGAATGGGCATTATATTACTCATTTTATTGACAAATCCATTTCTGAAGACATTGATATTTCTATAAATTGAGCTGTTAGTATCCCCCTAGAAAAACAGAAATTATAGGGACGCTATATACGTTTTTATACATTTCCCGTGTTATGACTAGGAATTATTATTGTATTGGTCAAATGAAAAATGTTTGTCAATATTTAAGAACACTTTTAGGTAATGAGTTCGTCGGTTCGTAGTCGTACAAATATTAGTTCTTCTTGTTTGTTTTCAAGTAGTATTTGGAAAATGAGACTGTCGCAATTTTTTTATCTTATTTGTCAGGTATATATCGATCAAAATAAAATACTAACTCAATTTGAATAAGTGGTTTTTTGTATTTTTTTCTTTTTTATTTCAGTATGTAATTCATGAACAAATCAAACAGTCGATAGCAGAACAAAACAAAAATTTAACTGTACTGATACGAGTAGGTAGCTTTTTACATCATTTTGAGTCACGTTTTCAACAGTATCGAATCAACTAGTTCTTGTTTTTGAATCTTGTTATCTGATAAAAATAATCGGACAATTGTCTCTATGTCTATGCACTAACGTCATGAAGACACCTCGACATAACACGAATAATCAAGTGTTCAGGTCCGACGAAGAATTTCCCCATTTCTTCAAATGCCAGAAATGGATTTTCCGATCTCTTGGATTTGAAATGGTGACACATCCACTGCCTAATCGGGTTCGGTTCACTCTGTGGTTTCTCCGATTGATTTACTTAATCTACTTCACCAGCATGTTCATCTTTGGCACCTATGCTGATGTTGCCACCTTTGAACATGTCGCTTCCTCAGAAAATATTTTTGCCTACATGTACATTCCTATGTGTATGATGGATATCGTGCCTACCATCTTGATTATACTCTTTATTTGGAAATATCGGCCCATCTCTAACCTCTTCAACAATCTCACAAGAGAACTTCAGAATAACCCTTTCCAGAAAAAGGTGATGACACGTCTAAGCCATCAATTTGGACGTTGCGACCTCATCCTCACAGGCGTCTTTGCAGTTCTCTATGTCGTCAATTTTTTGCAGCGTGTCGCATATAACTACGAGTATGCCAGATATATGTTTAAATTGAACATCACACTTGAGCCAAATGGTACTTATGATTGGAAAGGTTTAGACGTGTATTTTGTGACTATTACGATTGGGCAAGTTATTTTTGGACATGGTATCTACATGGAGTACGCGGTGATATCCATTTTCGTAGTTTGCTGTCTGGCCTTGCGGCAGTCCTTTGTTTTATTTTCTGCCAGCTGCGATGAAGTCAAGAGCAGTGGACAACAAGAGGCCGGAGTTCCTGGTGATCGTCACTGTATGGTGGCCTGGCACAAAAGACTGTGCCGGCTAACCCAACAACTTGACCGAGTCTTCTCGCCGTTTCTGCTGATGAGGGTGTCTATTGACATATTCCTTATCTGTTTTCTAATCCGCTCCTCATACGTCAAAGTTGTCGAAGAAGATGAGGAAACACGAGTACATGTCATTACTATGATTGTTAGTGTGATCATAAACATTATCCAGTTTGGCACTGTCATCTTTTTCGGGACAATAGCAAATGAAGAAGTAAGATCACAAATAACAAATTTTAGCCGCAAACAGCTCCCAAGAGAGGCGTCTATGGCGGGGGTCAAAAGACCAGTTGGGGACAGAATGTATTTATTTTAAAAGGCTCTGGATTTGAGGCTCTGTCAGGCCAATCCACTGTCTACACACTTTAGGGAAATAGGAGTTAAAATATGATGCAGATGTACATGCAGATGCTTTTTGTGGTGACAATTGCAAAATGTCATGACTTTTGAGCATAAACCAAAAACGAATTTGCAACTAAAATGTCTCTGTGTCAATTGCTTAACTATACATTTATGTGTTTGCTGTGTTTATTTACCTTTTACATCTATGTTGGTATTGGTTAACACGTTTTTTATATATACTTTTATCCTGTTTATGCAAAGATTTTGAGATCCTTTTCATCAATTGGAAAATGTGTTGGGGTAAGTTTCAAATGGTTCCGACGTTTAATGTTTTTATTAATGCAATATTTAATCATTCATGATAATCAGCCATATGTAGTTGAATACTGCTTAATTACACTTTTTTGAGCATGTGCTCTGGATTATTATTTCATCAAACATAAATTACTGGTTACTTGAAAATGTGAATTCAAGGTTTCCTTGAAATTGACAACCAAATCTATTTCGAAAAACTATAACAAAATGCAGAGGAAGTCTTGAAAATCTTTTGAAATTCTTCTTCAGGTATCAGATGACGTCTCTATGTACGCAATTGGCTTCATGATCAATCCGACGCAAATTACTGCATATGGACTGTTCACTATCAACAGGGGACTCCTGATTACAGTAAACAGCTTTCATAATACAAAAATTTCACCATATTTGATGAACAGCATCATGTATTATTTACAGTATATTGATATACTTGCTATTTTATTTTTGCTCTTCTAGGTATTGGGAACAATATTGACATATACATTGGTCCTCATGGGGATACCTTGACATGGCATATGTGACTGGCTTTGCTGAATCAAGTTACAAACTGCAATAGTTTTGCATAATATCTAAATGTATTTCTCAATTTATTCACTTATTCACTGTACATATACTAATTATAATAGATCGATTATTTTCCAGAGTGATCTAATGTTTTAATTGTCGTAAGCAAATGAATAAAAAAAGGGTGTTTTCTTTTGTTCCAATATAAAGTCCTCTTTCAAAATTGTGTATAAATACTTGTATGTGTCATTATTTTGATTAGAAAATGCATTCATGTTCAGAACAATGAACAAAATGTCACTATGTCATTAAGTAATGAGCTGTCATTTGTTTTTCATGAGCTGAATAAGCAAATTCCTGTGTTATGGCAGCGGTTCAATTTAATTTGAAATTACTTGTTTTGTTGTTCGACGTCGATAATTACTCTCATTTGTCAAATCATTGACTAAATGAGTTTTGTCAGTTACTCGGTGACTTGTTTCGCTAAAATAAATTTCAGATTACATTGTGACACCACTGTAACTGCTTCAACATGACCCAAACCGATCAAACCCTGAATTACAAGTCCGAGCTACCTTTCTTTTTCAAATACCATAAATGGATTTATAGATCTCTTGGTTTCGAGATGGCATCTCAGTCTCATTCAAAATTTGCTCATTTAATTATGCTAACCTTACGAGTGGTGTACATGTCATATCTTACTTTTTCCATTGCTGCTATATTCTGCTATGCTGTGACAAATATAAGAGAGAAAGATAGGTCGGGCAATTCATTGGCTTATCTTTACATCCCTCTTTCCATGGTCAACATCATGTGTGTCATCAACATCACTCTATTTGCATGCAAGTATCGCATCATCTCTTCACTGTTCTCCAATCTGGTCCGAGAGATGCACCTTAATTACAAATCCAACTTGCCCACGGATAAACACAACGACAAAATTGTTGAATTACGACTTGTCAGTTTCTTTCGACGCTGTGACATTAGATACACCGTCCTCTTCGCGATTGCATTTGTGATCTTTCATCTGCTATGTCTGGAGTTCGTCTTCGAATATTCCAAAATGTCGTACCATTCAAATCGCACCGTTGAAGAAACCCTGATGGTGTTGTTCCGGGGCGCAATAATGCAGTTGATTTTTGGTCACGGTTTGTTTATCGATTTAGCTGTGGTATCCGCTTTTGCCATCTGCTGCGCCTCCTTGCGGGAATGTTTTGCGAATATATCGCCAAATGGAAACAGTATGGTGGCAGTCGGCAATAGAGAAGACCATGATGGCAACTTCCTTGTGGCCAATCACAGACGCCTCTGTCACCTGACCCAGCAAATGAACAATGCTTTCTCGCCGTTTCTGCTGATTCGCCTGGCATACGACATTTTCGTGGTTTGCTTCACCTTACGGGCGTCCTACGTGAATGTCTCTGCAACACCGTATCTTCACTTTGCTTCCTTGGCATTGAGCCTGCTCCTTATGTTTTCCGTATTTTTCACCATTGTCTATTGCGGTTCAATGGCAAACGAAGAGGTAAGACTCATCAAACGTCTTTGCATTGGTAATTTCATAGGAGCTTTTTCAAAATCGGTCAACAAGCATGAAGCAACTCTCTGTATTTATGATCAGATCCCTCGAATTGACTCAGGCGAGCCATGACTAAGTTGAAATTGGACCTCATTTATCACTAAACATAAACGTAAATGTCTAGTTGATAATACATCCAGTTGATAAAAAGCATAAAATAAAATATTTTATTATTTCTTTTAATTAACTGTAGTAAACCGCACTACAGGCGTTCTGTACCAGTTGTTCTGTAACAGTTGAGAAACTGTTTCGCACCTACAATTATATTTTAGTTTAGAAATACTTGGGAGCCTTTTTATCTTAGGTAAACGATATTTTGCAGCAGAGTTCAGCAAACACGCTACACAGTTGAAATTCCAATGGGTATTTTTTTAAATTTTAATTAGAACTTCTTCATACATACGATACAAAACAAGAAAAATAAAAAACAGTAAACTTTCTTGAAGACGTGAAATTTCGGAACCTCACATTGTTGAAACAATTTTTGAGAGCCCTACTGTAAATATTTCCGAGATATTTGTTTGCATTTTTATTGCATATTTGTTAATTATGCTTAATTGCTTTTATTACTTAATTGTAACTACATTTTCTAATGATCAGGTAATTTTCATTTGACTTATTAAAAAATACTAAAAGGGGCTCAATACATTTACCACACTGTGTATTTTGGATAGTGTGCCAAGGTAAGCCAAGGTTAATTGAGTATAACTTTCTGATGGTGTATATAAACAGCAACCGTTTGTTTTCAATTCACATTTTCTCATTGACGAAATGTTTAACCCATTTAATTTACTAGTTCTCACTTTTCCAGTTAGCTTTCATTTTTTTAAATTTCATTTAAAAGGATAATTTTTTCATTTAATTATATTGAATCTCAAGAAGTTGTCGAGCGTTCTCGAAATTCAGAAATAAAGCTTTGCGATGGGCACTGACAATCAAAATCAAGCCTACAGAAAGGACGAAGAGATTCCTCACTTCTTCAATTTCCAGAAATGGATTTTTCGATCACTCAGTTTTGAAATGTCACCACGGTCGCCATCAACCAAAGCACGAATTATGCTGTTATCTTTACGAATCATCTATTTGGTATTCTCCGTTTCCTTTATTGGCGCTATAACCGTTGGAGCCCTAACCAATATCAGAAAAATTGACAAGAAAGGCTACTCCTTCGCTTATATATACGTCCCTATTTACATTAAGCACATTATGCCCATCACTACCATCTCCATATTCACTTTCAAGTATCGCGCAATATCGTCACTCTTCTGTGACCTTATCAGACAACAACGAAATCATTTATTTTCTTCTCCAAATTTGGGCACACATAACCCAATCCCCAACATTGCTGAATTACGATTGAGACGCTTCTATCGTAAGTGTGACGTCAGATGTACGCTTGTTTTTTCACTTGTGTACGTCATCAACACACTGCTTCGCATAGCATACACCTTTGAAAATTATAAAGACGTGATCAAATCGAACAACAGTATTGTGCATGCAAACATTGCTCGGAGTGGCCCGTTTGAAAATGCGTACGTGTCCATTAGCACCCTGGTGAAAATCATTTTGGGGCACGGGGCCATCATCGACTTCGCCGTGATCTGCATTTTCGCGATCTGTTGCGCCACGATACGGGAATCGTTCGCCTCTCTGTCAAAGGAGAGTGCCAACGCAGCCTTCCTTACTGGAACAGGATTGGTCACTGCACTTCCGGTTGGCGCTCGAGATGAACTGGGCGCCTTTCTTGTCATGGCCAAGCATAAACGACTCTGTCAGATAGTTGAGCAACTGGACGCTGCCTTCTCGCCATTCCTACTCTTGCGTCTGACGCACGATATTTTTGTCATCTGTTTTGGTTTCCGCGCCTTCTACGTGAATGATTCTGAAATACCATATCAGCAGTTCTGCAGCATGGCTGTCACTGGATCTATCGTCCTATGTGCTTGTTGTGTTGTCATCTACTGTGGTACAATGGCTAATGAAGAAGTAAGACTCCACCAACATTTTTGCATTTAGTTTTTCGCCACTGCGGCATATCCCATTAGCAAATTATATTTTGCTTTGGCTAAAGCAGTAAATGGACTAGACAAGCATATTTCATGATTGTTTCAAATTGCATGCAAAACTTACCAAACATTAGAGCATTTTTGAAAGAATCAACCTTGACAAAAATGTGCACCGAATACTAAAAATTGATTTGTTACTATAGTACTATAGTAGGCTTACAATATACAGGTGGATTTTCCAATAACATGAGATCTTTATTATTTATGACAGATTTTAGCGTCATTTTCATCGCTTCGTAATAACAACAGAGTAAGTAGTTGAAGTGGGAAAAGTTGTATAATGTATTTTCTGGATGACCATCAAATTGTTGAATAGTAATTATTTAAATTGGTCTGCAGGGGTCGGACGACGTGACATTGTATGCAATCAGCTTTATGATCAATCCAACACAAATTACTGCCTACGGCCTATTCACAATTAATAGAGGACTTTTAATTTCTGTAAGTGAAGTTTTTATTTTTTTTAAAAAAATTATTGCAGGACTACAATTAGAACTCGGCAACAAGGATGAGTTAAACAGGATGTTTAATCACGCTTCTATTAAAATTATGATAAAATGTTTAAAACGATATTAAACACATAATTAAGTTACAATACTTATGTGTTTAATATCGTTTTAAATATTTTACCATAATATTAATAAAAGCGTGATCCTCTCCTTTACGCTTTGAACAATTTTATATTTGAACTTAAATTTTAACGTTAGACAATGTTCAATGAAAATATTACCGTGCCCAAAAAATGTAAAGCTCATTGCATTGCTAATGTGATTGACCTTTTTTAAAGTAATATTTATGTGAATTTCTTATTTTTCACCAGGTATTCGGAACAATTTTAACGTACACCTTGGTACTCATGGGGATAGAATAAAGTTACAGGCCACACTGGTTTGCATTCAATGTCTGTACTAGCGTCATTGCACAATTTATTAATTTCATCTGTTCTATAATGTACCCTTTTTTTTTTTTTTTTTTTTTTAGTTTCCATCAACTGTAGTCAACCGCACTACAGGCCTTACGTCCCCCTCATGGTG
>JAQGBY010003067.1:0-20479 GCA_034698785.1 Mycogona germanica
TGCGATTTCATTGAGCCGTTCGGCAAAAAGTCTCTGGAAACGAAAATCCCAACTTCAGTTTTATAATATAGGATTTTTCGATTAGTTTTAACGGCAGATCGGCAGACGGCGCTAGTGGTATAAACTTGATTAAACTCAATTGTGCTTAATCATTTCGAATATGCTGCAGGGGTCGCGTTTTACTTTTAAGTGCATTGGGGGCATGTGATCTGAATTTGTAGATAAGTCTGCGATCTCGAAAGCCAGCTTTTCCAAAATTTCAATGACACTTGAGATCGTTCAAGCAAGCTCAGCAAAGTCCCACCGTGACAAGGGTATTACTGACCACGTTCATCACCCAACTAGAATCGCAAACACGAGCAGGGACTTTTTTTCATCCCTGTTGTCTCCCCGCCTGTTTGTTTTGTATGTCTCTGGGCGCTGCCATTGTCGACGTCGCTCGCGCGTGACAGAGTGCACCTGAGTCCGGCGGCGTGTTTGTTTTTGATGACGTGCAACAATGGCGCGCGCGCGCACCTGGTTTATACGTGGTGCGTTGGCGTTGTTGTTTTACGAAAGCTCTCTCTCTCTCTTTCTTTTTCTCTTATAGCCTTAGGAAGAATGCGTCCGCCCGACAGACGACGACGACGCGTGGCAATTGGCGCGCGAATTTAACGAATTAGAAAGATCTAAACGAAATACCAACGCAACTTCTGTGAAGTTTTTCAACACTATTACGCGCTTTCAAGACGAACAGAACACGTGATAGCAAAATAAACAATTGCAGTAACCTACTAAATCCGTACCAAAGATATAGGAATGACTAGAGTACACAAGTCCTATAATAATAAGAGTAAAATACCATTGGAAGATGCTGGACTCATCTAAAATAACTGTCGACGAACGGGAAATTAAATAATCTAGTGAACAGCAAAAGTTTATTAAAACAGCGTTCCAATAAGCACAAACTTTTCTCACAAGAACAAAAATCTAACCAATAATCAGAAATTTGGAATTTGAACAACATTAATCAAAATCAATCACACACATGTGCAATAAACATTATAATGCAATCTTGAGACAATTTTTTTTAAATTCGGAATACACGGCGATTTCCTATCGAGCAAAATTATAATTTCACCATTCTTTTTTGCTAGATATGAAATTGCCGTGTATTCAAAGAAGTGAGCCCTCTTATTTTTTTATTAAGCCCAACGATCATCATCAGATTTATCTTAATACATTATATTTAACGTACTTGAAAGTTAATTTACGAGAAACAGGTCGTTGTGGTATGAGTAGTTTTAACCCCCCTAAATTCGTGTTTTTGGATAGTGCCCAGCAAATCATCCACCTCAATTATTGTGATATTCACACCAACGGCTTCTTTTGCAATTCTTATAAAAGAATGCGTCTGCAACATTTCATTATTTGTCTGCGCAAATTATTTATTTTTCTAAAAACCGTCTGAAATTTGAAAATTGCGAACAAAAGTTTTTCTTGTATTTACACTTCACAATACAGTTGAAACCATAGCCCATAGGCAATACAGTTTGTCTGCAACTCGCGCAGCTGGATAAGAGTGATGACGTGTGATTATGCATCTGCACAGCAGCACCCATCCATTATGTCAATGTAGCAAAAACTCTAGTAAAAAGGTCAGCCAATGCCGTCACAAGTAATCGGCAAGTAAAATGAGCATGGGATGCGTGCTTTGACTTACGTGTATATGCGCTGACTTTGCTTAATTTGGTGAGCCGCATCAATCACTGCATATCTAATCTTGCATCAAATTTATCGAGCAGCCCGAGACACTAACACATATCCTGTAGTTTTGAAGATAGCCACAACTAAGAAACAATTTGTTGGTGTGGGAAGATTTGTAGAACGTGAGAAAAAATCTGAAAAAGATTGTTACTTCGATTTTGATAAAGGCGGCGCCACTGAATTCGGCGCTGTCCCAACACAGGTCATATCGTTGTGACACTGGATCAACGATTGCACACAAAAAAATAACTTAAACATTACTGTCAAAGAGAATTGTGAAAATGGGTGCGAAAAGTTTTAGTACGACTCGTCGTAGCCCAGTTGGTTTAGCGATTGAGTGTGGTTTCGACGGTCCCGGGTTCGATTCCCATGAGGGTGACCTGAATGCAGGTTTGGAACCACTGATTTAAGTTTTCAACAGTTGAAGATTGGAAGCGATCTTGCTACACCATTTCTGTACGAGGTGGATGCCGCAACGCGCTAGGGCGTCAAGTTTAATCGTGGTTATTGAAAAATAGGGAGATTGGCGTCGTTTATTCAAAACGACCAAACGAATTAGAATTAGCATGTTCAACACCGCAGGGGTTTCGACGTTGCCTCGTTTCAACAAAGTATTGCGTGAGTCAAGTGAAGCGGTTTGGGTTTGGGTGGGAGGGGGAGGGAGGAGTGAGAGACGGGTGGTTAACGAGAAGGCGCCAAAAGGTGGCGGGGCAGGTTCAAGAGGTAGATGACTCTCCGACGCCATGGTGACCAGAGTGAAGCACTTGCGCACGCAAACCAACTCGTTCGGTACATATTTTCGTTGGTTGCGTTCAGAATCTACGACACAAGGAGAAATACAGGGAGGCCATATGAACATAATCTTATGCCACAAATCGCACCTTCGAGGTTGATTTGCATTGATTTACACTAAGGTGGCTCGAGTTCGGTTCGCCGATTAACCGAAACTCTATTTTTCATAAATACCACTTTCAATTTGTCAGATCTGATAATGCTAAGTGAACTACGCTCGTCTTGACTTCGACGCTGTCATGGATCAGCGAGCGAGCTCTCATTTTTTTACTTTATTATTTCCCGCAGCATCAAGTTTCTCAAAATTTTTAAATTCACTCTCCACTGCTTTTTCTTTTCAGGGACCCGTCATACACACAATACAATTTCGAAGCTAACACGATGATTTGTTACGAGAAAAAGGGTTCAACCAAGTCCGTAGTAGCGATCCATATTCCTTGCCTTTTCGCTGACTTCAGCTTTTATCGTGACGTGACCATATTTCATAATGCCTCATTCGCCATTTCACAACGTCTGATTTTTTATTGACGTTTCCAAAATGTATCATTTTTTATAGTCCTTTCCAATTTCTCCAACTTTTTATCTTTCTTCACTATTTCACTGACGTTATGGCCCCTCCACATTTTCAACATAACATGCGGTCGGTGTTCGCGGCGGCACAAATAGGTTTCCTACACGGTTACGCCGACCGTTTCTCTGGCTTTTTTGTTGTTGTCGCTCAGGGACGGCCACAAGTCCATAACACTTTCTTTTCAGAACAAGCTTAACTTGGATATACAGCATTGGATTTTCACAATGCTTTGCTTTTCGCTCGGCCGCTCGAAATGGTCGTCGCTAATTCCCCACTTTCAATTAGGCCTAAGTCGTATTGTCTGCGAAAAAAGTCTTTAATTATAGCCATGTACATCCATCCGTAACTGTCTGAAGGTACTGTATCTTCAAATTTCCTTTAAGACATCTTGAACCGTGGTAAGAAATATGGTTAATTATTACTACTCGTACGTTTATAAAAAGCTTTATGTTATTTTCAAATGTGTGAAGATATATCCTAAAGCAGCGGGGTCTTCGCCACGACAGATATTGATGACAACACAATTTTTAAATCTCAAAAGCATATCTATTAACCCCATAGAACCCCTGTCCCAGAATGGCTGATGTCCAGCTCATGCCGAGCGACAATCTCGACCATCAATCTCGTTTTTTTTTAAATTTACCATTTCATGTTTTGATTTTTTTAAAAGCACGCAGGGCCTCTCCCTCGGGGTGCGCCACTCTTCCAAGCAGTCGACGCACGAATATTCGTGAAGCACGGATCTCATGACCCGGTAGACGCGCCCCACAAGGATTTTGTCGATGATTTATCCTCTTATTTACACTCCTCGAACTGACAGGTCCGGATTCATTCACCAGCGATCGTCAAAAGGCCCCGGCGTGTCGACGAACGGGCTTGTTGTAAGCTTTGGCACGCGCGCTTCTATTTCAACATATTAAATCCATAAATCAGGCTAGACGATAGATACATAGAACAAGCCGGTCATCAACAGCGTTTCACCCCTTCCCCTCTCTCCACTCAAGCCCCCTTTGATTACGTTGTTCAGTCAAGACACTTTTCAATAATTCCCCTTAATGCCGGTCCCATCTCAATCTTGCGTCCATATATATGTACGTGCTCTATTGATTATAGCCACCAGATGGCGTTACTTAAAGGTCCATCCATCATGCATTGCATTGATAGGTCACCAACCGCCACTAAACGATGAAGTGCTAACACGAACTATGCACGAACGTCGACGATTTTAGTTTGGAAAAAAGGCTTTGTTAAAAAGGTGTGTTAAGGAAGTTCTCAGCGGTTACGGTCTAAACCCCCAGGGGCGACCTGGTAATTTACCCTGGTCAAGGCTTGGGATCTTTAACATGCGCCTGATATCGCACAGCACTTTCATTTTAAAAGATGGCGAGCATATAGGAAATTCTCTCACCCGAAAATGTCTCGATCGGCGGGAATTGATTCGAGTGTTGTGATCCGAAGCGCTAACCACTACATTTCTCGGTACCTGGTGTCTCCAGGCACCTTAGGCGAAACGAGCATAGGCTTCTGTGCAAGGAATCCCCTAATCTGTTAGCTGGGTAGCGCTTAAAAATTGGGTGAAATACCTCTTAACGCGTTTCTTACTTGCGGTAACGTTCTAAATGACTTTAAAACGAGCAGCAGAAAATAACAATAAAACTATAGAACCTCAATATAATCAATGTTTAAGGGCTTCTCATGCCCGAAATATTTTGTAATGTGGTGTGTGCTAAATATAGTAAGAAAAATATGCTAACTGATTAGTTTCTCAAGTACTCAGTAAGAGCTGCAGCAATCTAAGCAAATTAGATGTTGCGTTCTTTTCACAGCATTCAAAATTTAGACAACAGTCAGCCTAAATGTTTAATGTGAATCGCTCGCTACAGGGCTAGCGAAGATGCGTTGTACGCGCAAAAATATATTTCACACCCTGCATATGGGTATTAATTATAGAATTATGGATTAATAATGTAATCAGATGCAGACAGACTCGGGCGAACAAATTCTACAGTAATGCACGGGACATAAGCGGATAGTTGGCTGAAACTGATTAGAGGACAGCCATAACATAACACTGATCTAATCATTTTTTTTCCATGAGACATGTCTGGTTCTCTCGGAGCAAGCCTCGATCGACGGCATTATGGAGGTGCGCTACACGTAAATGCTTAAAATTTATAGCGTATCCTCTCGGCGTGCCAACGCACCACAGGGGGAGACGGACGCGCGCCTTATTAATATTAGTCTTGCACGCGACTCACGTTCCAAAATTTCTTTTCTTCATCTTTCGTCTTCTTTTTTTGTAGACTTTGTTATGATATTGTCTGGCGAGGAAAAATATTTTTCGCCACACATTGCATGTTAATGGTTTATTGATGCAACTATGTATCCACTCCCCCCACACCCTATCCGCCTCCTTCATCATTTACTCCCCCCCCCACCATATCCGGCTCGCGCGCCGTCACCAACACGCTTATCACGCCGGTCCGTCTGAATAAAATGGGACTTTCATGCAGCGGCTTCCTCCTGGGACCCCACCACCTTAAGGGGACTTTTACAAAAGCGTGAGCGTGACAATCTGAAGAAACAATTAGTTTCGACACTTGTAGGGTGGAATTAGGCGTTGGATTGCACTCAGTTTGGACGCTCGCGCATGGTTAATTAAGCGCAATGTGCCAGTTTTTGGTGTCCATACATGTGTGTGTGGTCAGAGGAGGATAGATGCCACCGTCACAGCCCACCCTTGGAATGGAGTCGAAGGGCTGCCGGCAAATCACGGCCGGAGACATTCGGGGACAAATAAATTGGCTCATTTGTCATCGACGGCGGAAACCATTGGCATGGGGCAGGGGTGCCGGCGAACGATGGGAAACGTTACATATGGGGGGACTCACTCTGTCTATCGGACTCAGGGCAGTCTCTGAACGTGTGGCACTGCGCCGTTGAGACAATGGACACGCCGTTCTGCGATAACGAGTCGAACTGCAGTAAGCATAAAATGTTGTATATTTTTTCTCCTTTTTCCGTAATAGAATTTTTTTCTGCCATCAAACTGGTTTTGTTGCCAAAAAGATTTCTGAGAAAATGCTAGCCGAAATCATAAAGTGTTCCATAAAACAAATTAAAATGGTAAATTGAGATAAACTTACATTGATAAATAATTATCATATACAATACTGATTCTGCAGTCCAGGGGAACTCTTATAGAAAAATAAATAACCAAAGTTGTGTAAGTCTAGTGAAGCGAAGAGGTTAGAGGTATTTTACTAATATTTGATACTAGTTAGTGTACCAGTGTTTAACCGAAAACAGAAGAATGTAAATAATATACAGATTGCACACACCTCGTCAAAAATAACAGAAATCAATTGCTTTCGAAATCCCTGCTATTCATCAAGCCCTATTAGCTTGGTTGCTGACAAACACAATGGCTTCTACGTAACCGATTATTTGATAGCTGCAACTAAAAACCGAACAAAGCGAAACCCAATAAATATTGTCATACATATTACATGAATTGCAAAAAACATATAATGTAAAAATCTATTGAATTATGTATGGATGTTATGAAACCTACAGCCTGACATTTATTATAATATGACCAAAATTGAGGGCAAAAAAAATTCTACTTAAGATGTCTGTCATGCGTATAAAGCGCCTGCAAGTGCAGATGAGAATCGGTTTCTATAGTATTGTACGTAAAAACTGAATTTGTTTAATGCAGTTTTGACTCACTGTAGCCAAACGACATCATTGTTTGTGACTGGCTGGTCTGTGCCACAATCAATTTCTCACAATCAAGTCCCGGTCCTGTTATCCTGTAGCTGGGGTCCACCAGTGCAAGGCAGAAGCTTGCATCGGGCAAGACCTTCAAATTGGTTTCGGAGCGAAAAAAAGAAAGTCAAATATTGTACAATACAACTGCTTCGTTCGCGAAATACTTGTAACTGTTAGATCACGGTCTCTCGATCGCCTCTTTTCCCCCTCCCCCTTTCTCCTTGTTCACGCAGCGCCTCCCAATTGATGGGGTCGCGAGATGGCCACAGCATTGCCAGTCAAACGAAAATTCGATTTTATCGATGCGCCAATGTGAGAAATTCTGTAGAGCCACCAACCAACAAGGAGACACAGACGAGATCGTTAGGCGGATACACTGTAGCCCCTACATATATTGTATTATATAATTATGCAATTCTTGTGGAAGGAAATAAAATTGGAAAGCAACGCCATCCGTTCTGCCATTTCGAATGTCAATAGGTGTGAATGAATATCGAAATTGGGCCAACCACGTCTATAGCTAAGTGTTTCCTAGATAAAACTTGAGATGCGCATTTCTTTTGGGCGAACCTGCAAAATTTCGTTCTCAAAAATAAAATTGTTTTTACCGTGTTTTTGGATGTTTTCACGAACGCAAGGAGGAAATGGTGACTCAAATGACCAATATAATCCTGTAAAAAGACGTTGCCATTTTCCCAGCACAGCAATCAGACGTAACGCAGCCATTAAATGTCCAGACCTAAGTGCCACTGCTAGCTATTTTTATCACGCCATCGATCGTTTTTCATGGTTAAATCCAAGTGTTTTCCGTTGATTACCGGATGTGGTAGCTTTGGGGGCTTACGCAGTGAGCGCGATGCGGCAGCACGCCCAATTTTAATTGTGATCTATCTTTATAATTACGTATAGACTACGCCAAGCGGCAATCTTGTAGCACGGCTGAATGCACAGTCAAATTCCGATTAGGCTGTCGGTCGGTTAGTCATGGCTGATACCGTGTATAAAGTAAGGTTAAGTAACACATTTTCTCCCCTAATGAATGGCACATCTAGTCATTTGTATGAATGAGGAAGGACATTTGCCCAAACTGAGATTCCAGAAGAATCAGAAAAGGTGATCTAAAAGCTGAATACGTAATGTATAAAATCTACGAGATCAATCTGAACGCGTGAATTCGTGAGATATTGAACTTTGGCGCGGTGTTACTCCTGCTCTGACTCTCAACGAAAACCTAAATTAACCTAATCCATTTCTAAACTCAACAACTGAAACACCAAATACTGCAATAACAACAAAAGCTCGTACGTGCGTTCGTAATACAGTACTGTGTGAACATGCACTAGTATATTGCTTGGCTATTTCTCACAAGGTATACAAAATATTGGATTAGGTGTCTTCGACAACAATTTACTATTTGCTCGGGGAGCCATTTCTTGAAAGATTGAAGACAGAACCTCAGTGCGAAATCGAGACGTACCATCCCGCTTCAGACAACAAAAACAAGTCTATCACACATCACCAGGCAAAATAATAAACACTCGGATGTCCACACTTGCGCACGCGTGGTGATGGCCAAAAAAAACCCTCAAAAGATGTGAAAAGCTAGGACACCTAAGTAGCCATCTGGCCGGATTCCCACCAGGTAAAGAAAACATCTAATCGATACTAATGAGACTCAAGTATATAGTGTCCCTGGTAATTTCCAGAACCAACCAGAATAATAACCAGAGTAATAACCAGAAAAATTTAATCGCACACTATTTAAAGGGTCTTAGTCAAATAATATCTTCAAAACTACAGTGTCGATGCACAACTTAAATGTTGGTTCAAGTAACGGGCGCATCAGATTAACGAAAAAATATGTAACCATTTTCGGCAACAGCTTGACAATCTTTGGAAAACCTAAAAAGTTTATCGTCGACCACATAACAGCATTGCGGCAATAACAAATGCTAACGTAGCCAAACTGCTTTAACGTATTACCGATAAATGGCGATAGGTGGCCATCAAATTGACATGGAGTGGTTCTAAGTGACAACATCTCTAGCTGACGAAAACATCTTTGACGCCTCTATCTTCCGGTATCGATTAGATCCACCTTGTCGTGATGAGAACATCCATTAAAATTGATGCGATCGCCTCAACGAAAAATAAATAGGAAAGGCATTGACGCAACAAATAGGTCACGAAGACTCCAAACAGAAACAGCAGCCAACAACCGCTGGGTTCGACCCCTTCCGATATCCTTGACAAATTCTCGTAAGCCATTTTCGGCGGCATTGTCGAGGCGGCGAGTTCGTGCGCGCGCCTCCATATACAGTATATATACTCGTAGAACGCAGGCAAGTGCAAATAATAGGATAACAAAAGATTGAGAAGCGCAATTCTTCTCTTGACGTCACCACACAGCACATAAAAACCGATTCTTGTTTTTCCGCTCATCAACATAATTGTTCGTCTCCATCGAGAGAAGGACCCCAGCGAGCAGAGAGCCATTTTCGCGCTCGACTCGTCTTCGAATGAGAGAGTGGAAATATTATTGATGCTCTTTCCCGCCACCCCCAATCCAACTCTTTAAGTCATCCTCCAACCCTGACTACCATCCGATTCTCATCCGCGCCGGCGCTGGAACGGAATGAACGATGTGAGCTGATTTAGGAGGCCAGACGACCATAACTTCACGGTAAAATGTGCTTCACGTAAACATTAGTCATATCCAAAAATAAACGACAATTTTTTTTTCCAGTTCTCGCATTTTCCGCGTAGGCTCTTACCAAAATGAAGGCCAAATACACTTTTAAAATCCTCAATGTACGCAGAAAGCTAACACTTCCAAGCACAAACATGGCGACGGATTTTCCTATGGGTGGTTTATAGCTTGTCATTCGTCACTTGATTTCAATTGTCACCACGGGTGGCGCTCTCAGTTGGCTATGGCGACAATGATGGACTAACTCATTGAATAGTGTTCGCTTAAATAGTGCTTGGTGACTGGATAAAACTCGAAAAAATATAGAATTTTACTTCACCAATAAAAACAAAAATTGAAGTCAAAAATAACAACTCACGCACAACCAAAGGGAGACAGTTAAATCGCCATCTAGGTTCAATCGAATGAGAGAATACGCCGCGGTGTTTGTGTGCTCAGTGCCGAAGCTCACCGAAAAGGGACGATATTTGAATTTTTAAAAAAAAAAGTATTAGGCCTTCACCAATACAGAGTACAATTCAGTGGAAATATGTGGGGTGCCCTAAAGAAGCCGTCGGCCCTGTCTGCCCTATTATCAATCCCCTCCATTCCATTTTTTTATAGCTCATCATCGAAGATGAAGTCTGTTGGGACAAGGAAAACAGGGGAGGGAGTGGGGAGAGGGTAGTGTTAGGCAATATGGTGAAGAGACGACATCCATATTTCATCTTCGATTGTTTCGACGTCGAACATGAAGTCGGCAAGAGGATCGTGATGGTATAGTGATGGAGGTGGGGGTCTGGTGACGTCGAGAGATCGATGCTTTTGCTTCAATGGAAAAATCCACTTTTCTTATTTGCGAGATGCTGGCAACCGAAAAGTGAAGATGAGATTGTCGTAGGGCTTGTATTTGAATAGGAAGTGGTATTTTATGTATATTGTATACGCAGGTCGGGCCGCAAAGGACTCTCGTTGATCTATACACTATTCGAATACAAGAGCTCATGCACCGGCTTATATCAGATATCCTCCTGAGGTACTGCGCACACAGACGTGTGTAACCTAGGAACACGGTACTTAGAAAGGACACTGGGGGAGGGGGAAATTTCGCTGCTCCCAAATCACGTATTGTGGCTCAGGTGGGAGCTTTTTGCACTTTGAGCCTATAACCGATTACCGCACGTTTTAAGAATCGCCAGCTTTCGGTTCAATTTGCAATAATGTAGCTCTGCTCGAACACTTTTGTCTCTGTTTGCTACGGGCTCTTCTATTTTTATTACATATTTACGTGAAAACTTTCTTCAGAATCCATGAAAAAAGGCAACAGTTTGAGCGTGGGTCTCCGAAGGATGTACGCACATATTGTAAATCAAGAGAGTGACAATGGTGACGTGCGCAAAGTGCATCCCGAAACCGCAAGCAGTAACGAATGCTATTGGAAATTTTATTACAAGCAATCGTTCTAACAAATCAGCAAATTAGCTCGAAGATTGTGAACATGCTAAGAGAACAAATATCAGTTGTGGAAGTGTGTTGGAGTTGTGTGTGTTGTGTGAATGGAATTTTTTGAACAGTACTTGCCCTCCGCATTGTCACTAGGCCGCGTTACTATTATCCTTTGGCCTTGGATAACTCGTCGTGGCGCAGTTGGTTTAGCGACTGACTGTGGTTTCGGCGGTCCCGGGTTCGATTCCCGGCGCGGGCTCTCGAAAATTTCGATCCCGGGGTACTGGTCGTTCCCCCTCGCATAGTGCTTAAGCACCATGAGGGGGACGTAAGGCCTGTAGTCCGGTTGACTACAGTTGATTAAAAAAAAATAATAATAAATAAATAATGGCGAAACTCAAAAACTCCTAAAACACTAAGCTCTGTCGAATTAAAAGCTAGAAAATACTTCATAAATTCTATAAAATAGAGCAACCTGCTGAAAATATCGCGTATTACACGGTTTACTTGTATAGGTAATTCGAACGCACTCGATACTATGGAACATCTTATCGAATGTCTTATGATTATTCGTAAGCAAGTGATACGTGACTGTGCAAACCGTCTACCAATTACCGGTAGTTTGCTATCGATAACTAAAAAATATCGTCACTTTCGATACCTTAGCCCATCCCTAGCTTCAACGCCAGTCAGTACAATACGCTCGTGAGTCCGGGTGTGAGAAAGTTCGCATTGGGCTCGAATATTGATGAATTGTGTTTTCGGGGAATACAAATCACCCAGTTGCAATCTTCCGCGCGAACTGTGATTTCGTACGGTAGTAGGCGTTCATCGGAGTTTTATCTCTCGAGATCCCAGCGCGGCCCACCTCTTAAAAGCATCCGCAGATATAATCGCCCATGCATTCTAAATGAGCGACTCAAAAGCGCGGGCTGTTTAATCCCCCTTCCATCTTCACCATATCTTTACAGAAACGTCGTCTCCCCCCCCTTCATCGCCACCACCTTCAACTTCCTTCCGTCAAACGAAAACACTGGCGCATGTCTCATTTGCGGATGGGGAAATTATCAATATCTCATGCTCCGAGGACTCGTAAGACCAAACCGAAGAAGTGCAGCGGCTAGAGTGGAGGATTGTCTAGATCATTTAACGGTGTTTCGGTCCCCCGAGTAGTGTAGTGGTTAGTGCTTCGGATTACGAGATGCTGGCAACACATCATAGAGCACGGGTTCAATTCCCGGTTTGACCAACTTTCGGTTCGGTTGCGAATATAGCTCATGAAAGAGAGACGCTTCAGCACAGTGCTTTACAAGCAAGCGACATGCGTTGGAGCAAACTCCACATTCACAGAAGTATTATCTGAACATTTTTTAAAAATTCGAGTGAAACTATTGTTTGGTTATCCGGCGTGTAGTGAAGCGCCCCATATACCCGGAGGCAATGGTAAACAAATTTGTGTGCCTCTCACATAGTGCCTAAGCACTGAGAGGAGTACAGAAACTCCTGTTGTGATATACACTTCAGTGAATTCAAAAAAATATATATATATCGCAAGCATTGGCTCAGATGAAAATACGATAACAATGCGCACAATCTACTCCATACATTTCCTTGTAAACCGACCAGACGTCGGAGTATTATTAAGAACGCTCGCGTCTCCGCTTTACAATATTGAAAACGCGTTGCTATATATCCCCTATCATCCGCCTTTGCAGTATACCCACCCCTCCTCCTCCTCCTCCTCCTCCTCTCCCCAGCGCCCCTCGCCTACCTTCTCCAGTGCACCCATTTCTCCGCGGTGGGGCTTCGAGCAAACGACCGGAAAGCAAATCGGCGAAAACCTATGGCAATGTTTGCCGAGCATTCAATTAATGTTTAATTACAGTTTTCCGCTGTGTCATTCGAGTGAGGCGTAATCCGTCGCGAGACTATGTCCCCCCCGCGCGCATGCAAATATTGTGCCGCGTCGGAGGTTTCGGTTCTCGCGAGAGGGGATCACGGGGCTGGTCCGCAACAGGGCTGGTGTCACAATCACAATTAAAATCGGCACAACCTCTGACGGCTGACAGTTTCTGCCGTCATAGTTGTGTGAACGAAATGGGTTCAAAAATTCCAGAAATTAGTGAATGATATATGCTCGAAGCTAATTTAAGAAGCGGGGGAGGGGAAAGTATTTTTTTTCTTTGGTTCCATTTGTAAAATGTTGTCGTCACAGCAACTCGCTGACTCGCAACTACATGTACAAAAGATAGGGATACATTTAATGAGTAGGCGATGTGAGAGGCCTAGCATTGTTTGTATTAGCAGTGAGAGTTTCTATATGAAGAAAATATATTTTTCTGTTTAAACCACATGTGGGCATTGTATGTTTAAGCACATGTCGTTCTACACTTATTTTGTCACAGAACAAACAAGCAGCAAGCAGCATGAACGCGGCAACAATATGGGATGCTTACTGTTTGGAGCAATCACACATTGCTTGGGTGTGTGACGGCGAAACCAACCTTCTGGGATTACCGGGGGAACTTTGAATGAAATTCGCCAAACAGGAAAAGAGCATTGCGGTTAATGAATAATCAAATATTTCAAAGATTGAAATTAAACCTGATAACAACTATAATTTTTTTTTAATTTGATCGGACAATTTTTAATTTACGAATTTTTAAAGAAAATTTTAAAGAAGACTTGATAGTTGGCTTGTAGAAGGCAATGAATGACGTGACGTTCTGAGCTATTTATTTTCAATAGGAGTAAAAAAATTACTGGTCTCATTTTTCCATGTGTCCGAGGTCGTAGTGAGGTTGTACCGATTGCTCATTTAAAATAACCATTGGACTAAACTATTCAGCCAGGACATTTTTGGATGACCCTGAAAGTCGCGCCGGCGTCTGGTATTCAGAGACGAAATTAACATCGAAATAACCGATTTAATTATTCAGAGCGCTGGGCCGTTCTCGTTATCCAAAATCACTCGACGAAGATCACCATAAACATTAATTAGCCAGGAAATGGAACGGCGACTAAACAGTTCCAGCGAGCGATGCGATGATCGAACGATTGTCTCGATTTTTAGTCAAACTAAAGCGAAGGCGAAGCGACAATAGCGATTGTGAAAACACACAGCAGACCGTGAATTATTGAATACAAATGAATATTTTTACGCAAAAAAATATAAATTCAGTTTTGTCAAAGATGTGTACATGCATACCCGCGATTCCGTATGTCGTTAGCTTCGCACGTTTAACGATCTTATCGGTTTAAATATGTACTTTAAATTCAAATTTAATTTCAAACTTTTTCAATTTTCAACTCAACAATTCAAAAAACATCAAATTAAAAATCGATTCAAAATTTTGATAATAAATTTTTTTGAAGTGAATACATTTATAAATTGTTTTATATGTCATTATATTTCTGCACCTTTTACGGTATTTTCTTTAACCAACCATGCAAATTAGAGTTTGCTTTTTGCTTTTTGATCAAGTTCAGCATCTCTACCGTACGCCTCTAGCGGTGTCAAGGCTATCGGCATCGATTTCGTCGACTGTATCGATCGATCAAGTGGTGAATCAAGAGATTCCATATCGACTCATTCATCTCCGCGGCACTTCACCAACCCAACTAACTTAGCCTAAGCTAAGTAACCTAACCTAAATAAACTAAACCGCGAACTGATGTGATTCCGAATCAAACTACGAACGGAATTATGACATCCGATGCCAGAGGGACGCGGAAAATTTCGGCCCATTTCTGCAACCCACCTGGTGCATATTTTTGCGTGTGTGAGAAACTTAAGGGGACCTCTTCCCCTCTAAAGCAAGACGGACGTAAAGTTCAACTGGCAAATCATCGCTAAGCATGTGTTCCGGCTCTGTCGCGTGTCAGTCAATCGAGACAGATATAAACTCCTGGGCGAACCAAAGCGCTAACCGCTGTGTTTATTTAGCATACCGCGTGTGGTTGTTCGGACGGCGAGTGGAAGGAACATCGAACATGTGCAGGTACATGGAGTTCTGTATGTAGGTTACGTCCACACATCGCGCTAAGCTCTGTGGGTACACACACCTGGAGGCCAGCCTTGTCACATGCATCGCCACTAAGATGTTCGGAATCTGACAACAACCCTTTTTAAGAAAATATCTTTCTTTTCTCTCGTTGACGCGTCCTTGGAAGCCACTGTTCAGGGGCAGTACATGTATTGCCCAGATGCTGTCATAACCATTGCAAACCTGGTCTAAACAATTTGAGACGATGAACAATATGCATAAATACAGATAATGTATGTTACCGGAGGGAAAGTTGAGCTCGATTCCAACCACTTACATAGTTTCACCAAATAAGTTTGACATCGACATTCCCCGAAATAAATATACAGTCATGTACAGTGTACATTGGTAAGTCAGAAATTTCACTCCGTCAACTGTCAACCTTTGTCAATCGAAGCACTGTCTATCGTTAGCTTTAAACAAGCAAACAAAAAACGGACTGAACAGCGTAACCCCATCAATGACAAAAATAGAGCATAGATAACAGGCAGCGCTCTTTATCTGAGAATGACTCATTCAAGTTGTCTGTCGACGTCATTAAATTCCAGCTTCACGTTGTTGCAGTGACCCAGATCTTCATTTTTTTCAATGGAAAGAAGGGGGAAATCTTTTGACAATCTTTCAGCAAGATCGGCATGTATTTTAAACATATGTTAAAGCGAGCGCCGTCTGACCGCATTCGACGACCGACGGCCGGGCAACAGACAAAAGCCAGGCCACCAGGCGGCGTGCGCCGCACGCGTTCCAGGCAACCGGAAGTGGTATGGTGAGGTGGACAAGGAGGCGAAAACGGTGGAGTGAAAAATATGCAGTAGTTGAGATAAGATACAGAGTGTTTATGGAAATATAAATATACACATGCAGGGCCCTCGTAGCCCAAATGCATGGACTCAGCAGCATCAGTCTCCAAGATGAACCAAAGTTAGATTGAATAGCTGGGCGCACCCCCACCTCTAATGGTGCTGGGATACCGGCGCCAACATAGAAAAAGACGTTTAACGCGTTCGTGTGGGCGGATGCTGGTTGGTGGAACCGCTTCCTATTTTAGCGTTTCCTATTGCGATTACTAATTGCTGACATAGCTAACCCCCCTCAGGTTTTTGAGAGATTGGAGCAGTTAGTTTAATTATAGCAGCAACTGAGTTTAGGTGGCCAAGAATGCTTTGGCAGTGAAGGGGATGGGGGTGCGGAACGGAGGAGCAAATCTAAAATTAAATGGGGCCCATCTATCAAAGACAGGGACCTTGATACGTAATCCCAAGTGTAGGTCTGGGTGTGCTAGAGGATTCCGAGCATTGGGAATCAACCGATACATACATGTGCAGTTGAAGATGTCATTTTCACTTGATGGTAGATTGTTCACTATCAGTATAGAAGCACAAGATGCTCCTCGAATCTTGGAAAATGTGGACCGATTTCAGTGGCAGATGTTTTTAAATTATAAGAAGACATTATAAAAGATTATTTAATGCGTCTTTCTGATGTGCAAACTTCCTCATTTCCACTTCTTACACTTTGTGAAACGGTATAAATTGTTTGTGTTCGGATACCGGTGTATATTCAATTATCAGGGTTTGCTGTTGCCAGCCCCATCCAAATATAAATTGTAGAGCGTCGGCAATTCCCTCGACAGGGAACACAACATTTTCATCTTAATAGCTCAGTCACCACATTTCGACGGACAGAAACGACGACTGGAAAGAATGTCGTCAATTTTCTCCGCCGACGGGGCAAAACCATTTTTCTTGCACGAGACATCGTTCACTGTACTACGGCGGTTATTCCACCCAATTTCACCACCAGCACACACACACTGAGACAAAGTTTCACCACTTCCTCCAACCACCAACCACCCTCACCGCCCTCTATTCTGAATACACAAGAGCGCACGTATAACAAAGGATTTATTTGATCGTAAAATAGGAGTAGGTAGAATTGATCCAGCATTTTTAATTGGTTACTTGGGGTATGTGAATTTTTCGGAAGCCAGTTTATGTTGGACGTGTACACAACGAGCCAAAAGAACTAGAAGCAGTTACGCGCTGGGTTCTGTAGTTAAAACACTTCCTCCAAAACCTTGTCGATCATTATTCCGGCAGATGGGGTCTCTCGTATTGGTACAGGCACAAATAAATGGGATATAGAGCAACTCTTGTTGTAGTCCTTATACTTTTGGTGGCCGCCTTAATATGTCAAATACGTTCAACGTATTCTAACATTTCAGTGTGTGTTATCCACTCTTTCGATATTTGTTTTGAGTGCACCAGCGTACTCGCCAATCCAGGAAAAGGGATTTCCATTTCATAAATCGTTTATTACCAAGCCCACCAATGATTTCGAGTACAAAATCAGAGCGTTCGGTCAGTTCAGGGACCACAGAGAGAAAAATTCCTAACTGGGATGGCGAGCGCGCCTATCTACAAACCCCTTTGTACCTCTAAGCTCACTCACAGGTTTCGCTGCCGCATTTGCCGCCGGCTGGCGCCCGTTTCCGCGGTCATCGATTTTCACTCAACCAACGCCCCCACCCCCTCATCCTCCTCCCACCCCCCATCTTTACCATGCTCTCTATACCCTTTCCCTACCAACTCCGCTCCCGCCCCACGAGCGCGGTGATAAATTCGGGCTGTCACACGGGCGGTGGTGGTGGGTGAGAAGATTTGGGGGTGATCTGGCTCTCTGGCTAGATTTGCTGCTGCCTTCCTTCCCCATATTTGTACGGGGTGGCCGACCGTGAGCGCACGGGCCTCTCGTATCTGTGTGTCGATCCGGCTCGAATTCTTATCTTGTATCGATCTGGTGAAATGTCATCTGATCATTTTAATTTTCAGTACTGCTCTGGTCTGCCCTGGTCCCCTCATCTGGCATTGCGATGATCATTGCTCAATCCATTGATTGTGCAGTGATCATCGTTGATCACTGATCTACAGAACGCACCGTATCAGAATACGTAGACAATAATGTGTATAAATAATTCGTACGCATATATAACATCTTATTTTAAATACGTAACCGCTTCAATCTATATCGATGTGATAGTAGGTTGAATGCAGTTCAAAATGCTAATTATTCATTCAGGGTTAAACCGAGCATGCTCGGTAAATCTGATCCTGTCTCAACATTTTGAATCGCCAATAATAAAAATAAATATATTCTCAGCCTGAGAATATATTTATTTTTCGTCGACAATTACACATTTACATCTTCCGTCTAAATCACCAGCGTATATGTGTTGAATAGCATGAATTTTACTATTTTCGAAATCGGTTTGGCGTTTTAGAAAGGCACATTTAGGCACATTGATTTACTTGTAGTTCGGGGTTTCAGTTTTTTATTGACTACGGATTTCAGTAAAACTGGCAAGTCGTGATTTAATCAAATGTCAAATATACATCGTTGAAAGTAGTCTTTCATGCGTATGAGTAAAAATTCATCCTGCACCATAGAAACAGGTTCCTATGAGGAGTTGCACGTTTGTAACTATATTGCAGACATGTATTTTTTATTAGTCCCATTAGGAGTATGTTGGATTTTGTGTTCCGGTGCAAAGATGGTCGGTAGCCGCTTTGAAGTACCGATACTCCATCACACTTAAAACACCTAAAACACCTTACTGTATGGCCGCGGTCAACCAAATGAACAGGTAGCCCTTTCCATCTGGCCTTGGTTGAATTTAATTTGATCCTACACTTATTTATTTCTACATGAAAAGCTACTCACACAAAAATACAATTTCATTGTTAACCGAACTCCTCGCTTTCGTTAAACGGCAATTAGATCGGGCTGCTCCCATAGACTGAAACCTGAAAAATAATTGGCCCCGTAGATGCCAGTTTCGTGTTTGCCGCGCCCTTCAGAAGAAAGATGTCCGCCCTTTTGATTAAAGTTAATTGTCGACAATTTATCGACTATTAAAATTCAGATTTGCCGGTTATCGTTGACGAAGTAGGAACACTGGCGGGTGCCAATTTATGGCCGAAGCGGCTGGACATTAAAAATAATTGAGCATAAAAGTAATGTTAAGAAGGTCAACAGTTTTTATACCAGCGTTCGACGGAAATGCAGGTATGTTATAACGGTATACTGGTTATCTGTGGCGGGAGGTTTCAGAATCGACCTATATGTTCGGGAGCGCGAAAATAATATTCTATAAAATTCACAATTTTTTTCCAGCAACAAAATTGCTAACTCAAATTCGACCCGAAGCTAATTTTGTAATTTGTAGGACGTATTACAGTTTTTAAATAGTTTTTTTGCAAATACCTGGCTACTTTGACCTACTTAATAATATGTTTTTGTCCCGACACAGCCCATATCGTTTTTGTATATGTACATTACTGTACAGTATAACTGAAAATTAATAGGAATGCTCAAATTCGATACATAAAGTCACGTTATTAATCGATTTTATCCAACTTATTATTCTTAAATGTGATGTATATAGTTGCCCGATCATAAAACTCAAGAAGAATTATTCCTATTACGTAATATCCATACTTCTAGTACATGTAGGTTAAGCCTTGCATTGGCTAATGATTTTTGCCATTTCTTTGCGAATGTTGGTCAGGACTTAATGAATACCACCTCGGTCTCGGCCACAATAAGTGAACATTCAGCCACGACTCTCTCGGGTTTGGGCACCGAGTTTCGGTTAAATTATTTATCAGAAACTAAGTTGTCAAATATTCTCAAGAATCTTAACTTGCAAAAGGGCCCAGGCCCTGACGGGATTAGATTATCAGATGTTGTATTGAATTATGCGGCAATTGGTAAGACCCTCCTTCATATATTTAATCTGTTTATTTTTGAATCGAAAATACCAGATATCCTTAAAGAGGCGACTGTAATTCCTATTTTTAAAGGAGGTGACACAAATAGTTTAAGTAATTACCGCCCAATTAGTGTTTTAAATTCACTACACAAAATCTTTGAATCGCACGTGAAGAATGAATTGCTAGAGTACTTGTTGAGAAATGACTATATAAGTCATTTACAATTTGGTTTTCTACCAAATCGTTCACTGCATAACCCTATTTATAATTTATTTAAATTTGCTAATACATCCCTAGATAATCAGCTCACCTCATTGGCTTTGTTCATGGATGTGTCGAAAGCCTTCGACACATGCCACCATGACCTCCTTTTAATAAAACTCGCCAGGCTTGGGTTACACTCGGACACCTTATCATTGATGCGTAGCTATTTATCGAATAGAAGATTTCAAGTTAAAATACATAATACTAAGAGTGTTAAATCGGTTATTCGAACTGGCGTACCACAGGGTTCCGTTTTGGGCCCTGTGTTATTTCTAATCTATATAAATGATATAATGGATCTGACATTGTTCGGTTCGCTCCAATTATTCGCTGATGATACTTTGTACCTGCACGCTCACCCAGACAAAGATACCTTAGA
>JAQGBY010003068.1:0-20478 GCA_034698785.1 Mycogona germanica
TTCAGAAATCCTCAGTTGAGAACTTGATTTTCTCAGAAGTTGCTCCGAAGTTGATTTTGATTTTGAGAAAGACCAAATTGCGCACCCAGATCCAAAAGAAATATTTACAAAAGCGAAATAAACCAATTAATTAAATAACACTCTTAAAGTTAGGAGAAAAAATCTTAAGACAAATCACTAAAGCATCGTTGCCTTCAGATTTTGGCAACATTCTAGGAAAATCAATTTACAAGATCGAAGCTATACTCTTGAAACGGTGGACGAGTCATCAGTTAAACTATATGGCGTACGAAAATACAAAAAAAAAATCTCATCGAACATAAACTACTCTAAATAGAAAGACTCCCAGATAGGGGCGTGAATTCTCGATCATTCGAAGTATATTATATAGTCGACGCGTAAACGGATTAGAATGATAAAGTGTTCGTAAAATTCGAATCGGTCCGATGAAGGCAGACGGTCGTTTGGCCCTCCAGCCTCTGTAAATGCGTGCCCCGCATGTTTATCCTTTCTCCATTGTTGTCTTCCAATAGAGAGATGGACTAAAAGTGAACAACGCTTTTGTGTTTAACCCCTTCTTCCTTTATCCCTTCATTCGGGTTCGAATGCAAAACGGTTCTGACGCCTTCCAATTTTCGAAGTGAATGGCTTAGCGCATGCAGTCCTTTTGTGAAGCAGATTTTTCCATTGCTTCACTGCCACCAGACATAATTTGCCAAGACAGGGCCCACTTATGGATTACAGTTGAATTTGTATTGATGAAATAATTGGGAGATGTATAAATCAATTGACTTACTAAACTGAATTGCAATCTTCAGCTGACGCAGACAGCTTTTAAAACCCTTAAAAAAATTGCCCTTTGCGCAAGTTCATTATTAGTTTACTGTAATTTCTCAGAAATCTTACACTTTCGGTGTCTCATAGAAATACTTCTTACTACATCATTTCACACAAAAAGAAATATTCGAGTTCAGGGTCTGGTTTAAAAGAAATTGGGTTTGAAGTTTCATTTTTGTCTTACGAGCAATCATCATGAATCAAACCTACGTATCAATATTGTATCCGTAAGGATCAAAAGAATCATTTACATGTGCTTTTATGATGTCTTGAGGATTTTTCTGTTTCCGGACATGGGCGTTCGGTGGATTTTTGATAAATGTCTGAATCGTTAATGAGCACGTTGACACTCGGAGTCTGGAGTTAATTTTATTTTTGCCTATATGCTTGTCGATTGATTTTGTTGTGCTTTTCCAAAAATGTCAAATAAATAGCGAAAGCACCCCTTATGGCTGTAAGTGACAGCTTCAACGAGATCATTAGTCGCCCGTGTGCGTGTGGTTTATGTGACTTGACACCCTCGGACCCTCCTCAATCATTGCAAAAGAGCTTTCTCTCTCTCTCTCTCTCTCACTCACTCGGCTGTAGGTGGGAGTAGGCTTACGGCCATTAAAATGTGGCCTCGATATGCGCTCGCCGTGAATTCTGAGAGTTCACATCTAGGGTGACACTGACCGATAATGGGGGAGGGGGGTCGGGGGAGAGAAAGAGAGAAAAGGGCTAAAACGTGCGACCGAAATTAAGTTAAACGAGAGCAGCGGCATCAGACACGATTCTGTACAAATCGTGTTTTCTATTGAACTCAAACGCAGGTGTTCGCTCGTTCACCAAATGCAGATGCAATCCCTCGCGCCTCGACTAGGGTGACCACGCTTTTTTCAAAATTTCAAATCGTCCGAGACAGGGCAGTCGACTACTACTCTTAAAACGCCATTAGCCTGCAGGATGTATACTGATGTGGACTCAAACCAAGACCCCTTTGATCACGACGATAAAATAAATTGAACAAGATTACACCAGAATCTAAAAAAAATGAAGTTAGTTTCAACAGATGAAATTCTGCTTTTTATGGGCATTTCCAAACATTGAACATTAAAAAATTTGGAGTATAAAAAAAATAGTAAAATATACATAAAAGAAAAAAATAAATAAATACATCTAATTTTAGAAATATAAATTGCAGGTGTTCAGTGAATGTTTACAGAGAAAATTAGTTTTATCCTAACCATTTCTAATCAATTCAATTTTTCAAATAAGTACATGTTTACGGAACGTTGACATGTTATTCGCATTGTAAAGTTGTGATTGTGAATAAAAGTCATCAAGTTGGGCTAGAACTAAAATAGATTTGACGGAACTTGCTCTAATAAGCTCGACATGGCGACACGGTAGAGCCTCGATTTTCCGGTCTTTAATCATTCGGACATTCGATTATCCGGACGGTGGGAATATACATAAATTTGAAATTTCTAAGATTGAAATTTACATAAATTTGTGCAAAATTCTTTTATTGAAATTCGATTACCCGTACCACCCCTGATAACAATTAAACCGGGTAATTCCGGTTCCACCGTTACGCAATTTACTATTTCAATTAAACGTTAAACTGCGTACAGAAGATACGGAAACCCCATGAAGTTCGATATAATTTGAACTTAACAGAAAATCGTTTCATTTTATTCCATTTGGACATTTATATGAAATTACAATAAAATTAATATTTTTAAGGATTTAAAGTCCACATGCAACGCAATAGCTCGCGTGACGCAATAGCTCACGCAACTCTTCCGAGAGATGTCACGGAAGATGAAATGTGGCTTAAGAAAGAAAATTCGTGGCTTGTGGGGTTACCCTAGCAAATAGTTAAAATCCTATATGTCGTACTTGAAAAGCTCGCATAAAAGAGATTGCTCACAATCCAATCAGTTCAGCTGCGCCAATGTGTTGCGGTGAAAAATGGAGTATTCGAGCACAAAAAAGTGTGATTGGAGCGTTTGTTATTACGGGAGAAAGGGTTTATGTACGAGATGATGATGATTGTGTATGGATTCTGTGTCACTGGATAATGGGGACGGACAAATTGCAAGTGGAAACTTTATAGACACTACATGTATATCGCCTATCCTAGTGGTTGGGAAACTGTGGTTCTGCAACTTTGACAACCGACAATTTTAACAAACTGTTTTTCACGCCAAATTTCACACACATTTACAGAATAAAATACTTCGAACTTCAGACGTATAAAATTGAACAATCGGAGAAATAATTACTGATTTAAATACCATAAATGAAAGGATCATTTTGAAAACTAAGAATTTTTATCGATTTCTAAATCATAAATCATAGAATCATAAATCATAAATGGCGACCATTTCAAAAAAACATTCGTTGATTTTGTCTGACTCTTAAGCGCGGTTTACACCAGAAAAGATCGGCTCCTAACACGTTCTTCCCAGTAAACAAATACTGTACAAGCTCGAATAATCTTCAATCGTTCGCACAAATAATTATACGAAATAATTTCAAATTTTGTATTTTTATTCTTAAGTTTAGTTAAGCGACAAAAGTGTGCGTATCACTGGGGCTAGGCAAGAAAGGAGTGGGTTATATAGTGCAAAATGGTGAGAGGTGGTGCAGCATGGTTAGTGTGTATTGAGGAGGGGAGGAGGGGGGTGTTGAAAATGTCGACAGTGCCTGCGTGCGGCCATAATTGGCAACGTGCGAGCCAGCATAGATGAGATGGACAAGTGAGGGAAAGTGGGGAAGGAGGGGGTTCGAGAGACCCGTCGGGGTTTTGAATAGGTGCATACATGTATATATGGGAGAGGAGTGTGCGGGCTGGGGTTGGAGATGGGGTGGGGGAGGTCCAAACAATGGGGGACTCCATTTTTAATTCAAAACACCAGATGGCGGTGCTATATACGAGAGGACGCGTCGCACAATAGGTCGCTAACGACGACCGTTTTTAAACGTGAGCGCGTTTTTAAATAAATCGTTCAAAGAACAAAGTGAGGGTTTATATACTATACACCGTCGCGATCGATTAGTGAAACGCTAAAAGACGAGCATTAAGCGTGTCAGGTCTGCATAGACCGGCGTGTGATTTATGATTCTATACCGACAATGTGCATTACATGTACGGTGGAGTCCGGATGTTGTATGGGTTCAGATATCAGAATAATTGGACGAAACCCAGCTATCAATAAAAAAATCGTCTTATCGATATATCGCTAAACCATCGCCTTACATAAATTGTTGATTCATTCTAGAAAACTTCATACATTCTAACTGGCAGGGGGAAATCCAACTAATAATCGATAAGACGATTTCGTACGACCCGTCGTAGCGCAGTTGGTTAAGCGACGGACTGTGGTTCGGCGGTCCCGGGTTCGATTCCCGGCGCGGGCTTTGGCTCGGGGTACTGGTAAAAATGTGCCTCTCACATAGTGCCTAAGCACTAAGAGGGGTACAGAATCTTTCTGTTGTGCCCGTCACTTCAGTGAATTAAAAATAAAAAAATAAACAAATAAAGTGAATTAAAAATAAAAAAATAAACAAATAAAGATAAAGAAAGCTGGGGGCCCATTTTGAACTCGATCGTCCTCAGTAGAGATTATCTTCCCCAAGCTGTGATTGGCTGATTTGAGTCACACGTGACGGTAATGTGACCCAAATCAGGCAATCACAGCTTGAGGAAGATAAACTCCACCGAGGAAGATTGAGTCCAAAATGGGTCCCCTGTAGTCCGTGTTTGATCACCAACTTCACTCTCACCAAATTCCACTGTCCTCAACGTCCTTCAATAATCCATAAATGGTCGTTTAACACGTGTACACACACCCTGTACGTCCTCAGTATCCCAACTGGTACCGGTACTATGCCAACCGATCTAGGTGCTCACCTGTACTAGGAACACCTGTGTGTTGGGGCTGGACCTCCGCTTTGCCGGTTCCCTACTTGGCCACCGTATCTCCCCCCCGGGTCCACGACCCGCGCACCTTGAGTTTCGTGCTACAAGCTAAATCCGGTCATCGTAAATAAATACACATTTCCATCCTCCCCCTCCCCCTTTTCCCCCCAGACCACCTTCTCGCCTCGTTTTTTTTATATTTCTTTTTTCGAATGCCGAGAGACAGAAACCCCGCTCCCGCTCTAACTAGTGGGCGTGGCAAATTGCGCGGGACACTCAGGGGGCCGCTGCCGTAGAACCGTTTCGGACCAGGTCCACGTTGGACAATCAAATTGTCTGCGGTTCCACCACGACGGTCCGAGTAGAATCTTCCCGTGTATACATATGCGAGGAGGCTCACAGGTGTTTCGCGAAGAGATAGTTCCCGCGGCGTCCCCCTGAGTACATGCCATCGCGGCGGGGTGGCGCGGAGTATAGTCGGTCGTCGATAGGGGGCGCCACCGAGCGCACGACGTTTTGACACACCTGGTGGTGGTGCGCGTCGGTCGATGGTCGTCAATTGGGGTCGCTCCTCCTGCTCAATTGCGTCATTGGCTTTTAGATGGTTATTGTCGAACACGCCATGCTGTTTTGTAACCGTTGATGAATTGTTATGGTTCGCGCAGAACAAATACCGTGACTAAATTCATTGTGGTGTTGGACGAACGCAAAAATTCGACGAAATTCGACTTGTCCGCAATTACTACCCCCTAAAAAAAGGGGTGCAGAATTTCTTGCTGTACAGTTGAACATAGAAAAATATCTTACAATGTCAGAGCGGCCAAAGGATAGCAATTTACCAATTTTCTAAAATTCCAGTGGAAAATAAAAACCTCTTGTTTATCAATTCGAGAAAAAACACCATTATAAGATTTAACGCACATAAAAAACACAATCAGGGCTACAACTTTAGCAGACCATTTTTTCCAGGTTAAAACAAATAAAATTTAAAAACTCTTTTTACGAATGATACAGAATTTGACTAAAATATGGCTTTAGTTCGTCGAGAATCGTAAAACAAATCAAGGAATATACATAGATATATTCCGTATAATATATTTGGTGTTCTGAGTATATAAAACATAAACTTTATATGAACGATCCATAAACATGTAAACGAGTATCATTTTCAAATATACTACATTTTAAGTATCGATGTCCACTGTACAGTAGAAGGGTGATGCTGAAATCGTACATGTATTTCCTTTCAATGTGGGATGGAAACACTGACAAGATGCCCGCATCAAATTTCAATTTGTCAAAGGATTCCACGAGATAAGCTAAGATGTTTCTTGGCTACATTATTGTTAAAGATATTTTATATTATTTTTTTCTTATAATAAACTGACGTGGCCTCAGCTTTGTTGGCTCCTTCACTGTCTGTCACAAAAAATGTGGATAGTTTCTAATGCATTGCATACTTCGGTCGCCGACTATTAAAATCATAGCAATAAAATAACAAAACGATCGTCAGATGGCGCTCACAATTATTCATTGGCGCTGTATGGCGTCCAAGCAAGGTGTATCGTTTTTTTATTTCGAAATTTGATGCGGCATCCCGAAGTTTAATTTCCTTTCGATAGATAGGCAAGACTGTTCCGCCTCTCCTTTCTGAACGTCTGAGCGTGACACTTATTGTTGACACCCTCTGTTGGCGTTCCAGAGAATCAGTTGGTTCGTTGCTGTTTTTGAAGATTGATGATCAGAGAGCGTCATCGACGGCACAAATACAAATGTTATAAACTATCGTCCATTGATCCGATGAGCATGAGCGCATCTGGGCGAAACGACCAGAAGAGGTCATCCTTTATCTATCTGCTTAAAATGACAAAATGAATGCCACCTCGCGATAAAGCGCGGCTCCCATATTTACATGTACGGGAGCAAAATATATATTGTCGGCATTCCATATGTATGTGGTTCAGAATCGCCCCCAGGGGATGTATTGTAGAGCGGAGACTCTGCACTCGAAAACAATAACTCAGAAGTGATTGCGATCACAAAAATAAACAAACACTTCGCGAACGCTGGCGCTGGTATGGCTCACCATTTGTTATTCCTAGGTTTGGGCTAGAGACCCTCCCTTGACCGCTTATTTATTTTGAGTTCTGACGGATGACTAGGCCGGCCGCTCCCGATTTCTAAACGCCGCCCTCTTAGAATTGTCGGAGCTTAAGTCATCAAAATTCCAACAGAATGCGATCTCGGGAAAATGAATTCTGTGCAATCCTTCAATTTTAATTTGTTGACCAATCGGATAACAGATTTTTCTGAACATGCTCGATTCTTTTATCATGTTCTGAAAGTTATCTAGTCTTCCTTAAAAAAATATCTGAAGTGTGTTTTCAATACCGATGATTAATTGAATAATTTGATTCTGCATTCACCAGCACCGATTCGTTGTTGAAGATATCTTTGTGGTTTTTTTCTCCAATGTAAAGCGGATTATACTGTACTTGAAAGAGAAAAAATTGAAATTTTATATTCTATAGCGTACCGAACCCACTTTCAGATTCCCGGTACGATCGGACCGAACCGACGGCCTCACCGGTCAAATTACACGTCTCTCGATCCGACATCCGTTTTCCCACTAAACCGCGCAACGAGCGACAGCTCTCTTAATTCATAACGATCGTGTCTGGAGTTCAAAATGCGCAAGGTTAACAACGGAATTATGTAACAAAATACGTCCTGTCTTCTGCGTCCACATTCATTATATCTCAGCCGACTTAGCGAGACACCCATCTTAGCGTTATCCATGACCGCATGACGTTGGCTTTTCGCCTTGTCCACGGGGGAGCAAACGAGGATGCAAATAGTAACTACTCAATAACAATAATCGATCACGCAGCTACACTCATGTAATTCAATTGTAAAATATTTCATCTTTTCTGGAAATTGTGAGCAGATTCTGATGTGGAACCAACAATGTTGTTTCTTCTAATGTGTACCAGAAAGAGTGTCCCGAAAGAGGTCATTACCGCCAAGAATAAACAAGTCATCGCGCATGTACTGGTATTTATTATGTCGAGCTGCTCAAAGAGTTCACTGAGATTTCAATAGAGTTGCAGGATTTCAAGTAAAATTTCTTACATTAGCTATTTCGTCTCGGTGCACGGTAAGTTGTCTCAAATAAATCAGCCCAATGAAATTCAACACCGACTCTATGCTCAATTTGAGTGGCGCGGCGAAGAATGAGAAATACCACAGCTCGGTACATTTCGGGGCCGCACATGTAAATTTGATATCACCTCAAAGGAAAGTTGGCGGGGCCCTGATTGGTCGATAAGCGTTGGAACGAAATAAATGTCTTTCGTGTTACGTACGGGGGCTCGCCTCGAAAGAGGAATTCCGTTAGACATTGGCATTTGTATACAGGCGGCTATTCTTCTCGGGGGGAGATGGGTCGGGCGGATAACATGGATGTACTTTTTTGTACATGTCCAGGCTATAGATGCCGCAAAAGGAATATGTCAGAGTTTGGGGGTGAAGGGGGATACACGATTTTGAGTGCTAAAAAAATGCGGTTTGAAATTTGAGCGCCAAAAACGATCGTCACTATAAAAAAAACGTATCTTTTGAGAAATATCTCGCTCTTTATATACAACAACGTTTAGACATGCTCGGTGCTCAAATTACAGATTGCTATCTACAGAGAGCGTTTTGCTCGTCTACTTCACCAGCGAATATTGCGTTTGAATGACAGATTTGCCAACAGTTTTATTATATAATCTATTGCACAAAATTCTGAATTTTTAGATTGTTATTTCAATTGTAAAATTTAAATAAGAAACTTGAAAAATTCAAATTAACAACTACTGTACTCGCGCGCTGCACTGATTTTTCAAAGATTAAGAAATTGATTTTTTGCAGCTTATATAGTTTTCAAAGAGATCAGGCGTGTAAGGATGGACTTATGAATTCCAGTAGATTATCAGTGAAGTTGAAACTATACACATACACTGTAGTATAAATGGCGAATGCCAGAGGTGATTTAAACATGGTGGTCTACCCTCTCAAAAAGGCTCTAGTTTATTTAATAGATCAGTCATTCTACGAATGGCTTGAAGTTTAATCCCTTGCGATGGCTCATCCTCGATCGCAGCTGCACTTTCCAATTAATCATCATTTGAAACTGAAAAAGGCGAAGCAATTCTTTTTTTCAAAACCCCCTGAGGGGTTTGCTTGTTTTAATTCGAACTTTTTACGCATGCAAGAATTTAAATCCTGGTTACGTAAAACTGCTAATTGCTAGTGCTCTTATAAAAGAGAACGAAGATGTATAAAAATAGGCCGACATACATACTAACAAAAATTTGCTGGCCAAGGACAATTTATAAAATCCTTTTTTATTGATCTAAAAAACAAAATACCACTTATATTCTGAAAAAACTTCACTGCCCTTAATCAAAGTTTTCACAAAGTCTTACTTAAAGGATATTCTATAATAAAAGTTCTAAAACAATTTAACAATCATCACTTGCTAAATAATGGTAAAAAAACTGCGATCGATTTGGGGACTTGGTCTTAAGCAGTCCGAAGAGACACAGACATCCTGTACTTGTGATCATGCCTTGGTCTTAATAAAATGTATTAATGAGACACGACAATGCCGATTTTTCAGAAAGTTTGTAGATCAAGCAGATTTATCGATTATGGTTTAAACCAACTGGTTTTTTAGAAATGTATTTTAAAATACACATGCTTTTCAAAAACGTCAGCTAGTGCTAATTGTGTCATCTTTTGTCCATTCCAGGTAACATTAACGGCGAAGAGATGATGCTATTCAACCTGAGCGGTATCGGACGACACGAGGAGCTGATGCACGCCGAGCTCCACTTCGACCGCCGCCGCAAGATCAAGTTCTTCAACCGGGCGCGTTCAGCCGACTTCCGGCTCAAGTTCTTCGGTATCACCAGCGACGAGAACCTGGTATCGCCGCTCAGCCTCATCGATCTGCCCACCCGGCACCACGGCCGCGGCTGGCAAGTGCAGGACGTGACGCGGGTGGTGGACGCCTGCCGCGTGGCCAGCCAGCACCACCTTCACCACTTGCTGGGCGTCAAATTGCAGGGCCTCAACCGGAAGGCCAAGTACGTCTCGCTTCCGTTCAACAAGTTTCTGCGCAGCCATAGTCAGCCGTTCCTGGTGATCTTCTCCAACGACCGCGATAACGACACCATCGATAAACTTGAAGCTAGTCACGTGACGGGGGGCGTGGTGGATGAGTCCGAGTCCACCAATCCGGATATGGAATCTGAGATCGATGGTGTCACCGACGAGTTGGCCCCGCCTACCGCCAATAAGGCCAACCAACAGAGCACCAACTACAACGGAAACTCGAGAACAAAAATTCTGAATGATACCGCAGCGCCACCTATCAACTCGGCGATACTGAAGCGCCTGTCACGACGATCAATCCATGACAACGAGCTGCCCGATAACTCTGTCTATACAAACTTCGTGCCGAAGACCAGTCCGGGTATCCTGCAATCCAGGGGTCGACACAGGTCCTCATCCAGGGCCTCCAAGACCATCCCCTACCCGGCGGCCATGACGTTCGGCAAGAACCGGAAGAAGGTGAACGCGGCCGACGAGCAGAGCCGCCAGCGACAGAACCGGAAGCTGCCGATGGCCTGGCAGGACAAATCGCCAGCCAAGCTCTTGCCGGTGCCTCCGCGCCATGAGAACGACGCCACGTCAGACGCGGTCGGCGAGGAGAATAACAACGCGTGCCGGAAGCGGAAGTTGGTGGTGGACTTTGCGGACATCGGCTGGGGCGAGTGGATCATCTCGCCCAAGTCGTTCGAAGCCCACTACTGTGCTGGCGTTTGTCCATTTCCACTGACAAAGGTACGTTAAACAGAAAACCTTTTGTAATAAAAATTGATGGGAGAAATTTACAAGCTCTTGTTTGAGCTTTCCGCTTTTGAAGAACATGTGGTTCAGCATTTCCATTTTTGTTTAGTAAATCTTTAGTAAAAACAGGAACAAATTTTGAATCGCAAGTAAGAATAAATGGAAATTATTGGAAATATATTTATAAGAAACAAAAACAAGTTCTGTTTTGAGAGTAAGAATAATTGGAAAGCATTTGATATCTTCGGCAAAGTGAAGGGGAAAAATTAAAATATTCTGAATAGTTGTTTTCTGATTTTTTCCAGGATTTGAAGCCATCGAATCACGCCACTATTCAGAGCATCGTTCACGCCATTGGAATCCAGACGAACGTTCCATGTCCAGTGTGTGTGGCTGACAACCTGTCCTCAGTGACCTTACTGTACTTCGACGAGGATCGCAATGTTGTGCTCAAAAACTATCCCAGCATGACAGTAGAGAGTTGCGCTTGCCGATAATGAACAGGCTCCAATGAGCTTGTTGTGTACGTGCGACAAAGAAAACAATCACAAACTAACACACTCTGTTGTACATTTTTTTTCTTATCAAATTTGAGACCTCTTGGAAAAGACTTCGAGAAAAAAACAAGACATTGTCGGAGTCGTAGGTGCACAGAAGCACACACAACGAGCGAAAAAGAATGGTTTTCAAACGAGTCGATTTTCTCAAATATTCTTCGATGCTACTTGAAAAAAGGAACTATTAAAATTGGAAAAAGTGACTTTGCTAGGAAACGGATTAGTTTTCGTACATTCTCAAGTTCTCCAATTGGAGATTTCTATATTCATAAATACGAACAGTAAAAGTAATGGCAGTTATCAGATGAACTGAACTTTTACGAAATGATTCCACGAAACGTCAAGTGTTAAACGTCAATATCAATCTGTCAGATCGCATATAGTCGTATATATAATACATTCAGATGTAAACATACCTTTTGTTGTAATATACGAGACATGCATTACTCACGTCACACAATGTTCTCAACTCAAACATTAACGTTTTTCATGTTTGTTATTTGTCCGTACCTGTTACTAGTGCTCCGTAAAATGTAAAAATTTACAAATCGACATTTATATGATGTATTCACTTGAATCCGAAAATAACGAGAAAAAAAAGTCATTTGTAGTTTGTGTATGTTTGTAAAAAATAGTTTAGATTTGTAAATATTCCCTTCTTCGTTTTACTGCTACGCTCATTTTTTCCATAATTTAATCTACGAGTGCATGTACGCACCTATTTCCTTTAACACCCTTAGTCCATAGATAATGCAGTATAAACTACCTCAAATTGCAAACATGGCTTTAATTTTAATATGGCGAACTCTCTAACTTGCAGAGCTACTTAGATATATAAAATTTGTCGTGTGGTGTTCGCTGCGCTGCATTTCCGCTGTGCTGCATTTCCGCTGCGCTGCATTTCCGTTGCGCTGCATTTCCGCTGCGCTGCATTTCCACTGCGCTGCATTTCCGCTACTAATGGTTTGGAACATACACAGCTAACTTCCAGAAAGACGCTGACACGTCAAAAAGATATGACCATGTCTGGCGTTTCCCTACTGGTTGCGACATCAGTTCAGGATAATAAAACTCTGTCTTCGATATAATTTTTTCTGCGAAAGCACCTTGCCGACACCTGCGTTGCTTTAATAAAAGAAAGTGGCCGACGTCTACTCAGAGACGCCATTTGGCTAGACAGACTGCAAGTGCGACCTTATCAAGGACTTTCATAGACAGATGCTAATTCCGCTGTAGTAATATGTTCTGCCAGTTTAGTGCTTCTTGAATTGTTTCAGTGCCGTGCGGAGGGAAGAGGTCACTTTACCCGCTTATCATGCAACCTGCCAATATTATTATTGTTAGCTAATATCGCGACACAGTTATTGGAGAAATTGAATTAAGTTTAGCTATCCAATTGTTTGAAGAACTTCAGCTTTTAGCGATATCTGTCCAGAGACTAAAAAAATTCCTGGATAATACTTTTGCATCTCGTAAAATGTTTGCCGAATTCAGTGGTGTGTTACGTGGACTACAAAAAAATGTACAACTGAATTTCCTTAATTATTTTCGAACATTCAAACAATATTTACCATATAAAATACGAATGCTCATTCATTCCTGGATTCTAATCGATTGAAAATTCGACAAAATACTATGGGATGGTTTATCTAAACTCGAAGTGTACATTTTGTATTCTATCTTATTATTCAGATAAAAACATATGCTTTAACCGCGAGTAGTCCACCACTACCAATAGCAGAAATAATTATGGACTGATTTTTCTCTTCATACGTAATTAAGCGATGGTAGAAAGTCGTCGGTATACTGAATAATTACACGGTTCCTATGATGATGACCTGAGACTGAAATGACACCATCAGACTCGACGCGGTTATACCACGAATTTCGCGGTTAAACCGGAACACCATCGTTACGACTACAAACATCCCGACTACAAAAAAAAAGACAAACACAAGCCGCCATGTTTCGAATACTTTGATCTGTTTATGTAGGTTAATTGTATCTTGAACGTCATCCGATTTTACACTAACTTAATTAACGTTGAAATCACACATGTACTCTGTATTACGACATCGATAGTTCGTAGACTAGCAACCCAAAAACAAATTAATCTCTCAAGCACGCTCACTTAGGAATTATAGTACAAAATATAAAAATAGATATAGAACCCCGTTTTCTAATACAAATGAGATATATCTAGAGAATTTCGGTAGGTCAATAGCAGCATGTTTTTTTTTGCATTTGCTGAGTTATAGTTAAAAATTAGGATTTTTTATTTGCAGTACAGAGGAGTAATTAAAATTACGTCGCAAAGTATTACTGAAATTGCTAATGTGCAATTACTGTACAGGTAAATGTAAATTCGAAGGCGAGGTAATAATGTCTCTTAACAGATATGTCGTCTTAAAATCTAACAAAAACATTTGCTGTCACATTTCGGGTGATTCTCAATCAATACCTTTCGGTTAGATTTTGAGGGTTGCACGATTTTGTAATTTGTTATTTCGGAACCTTGTAATGTTATTGACTTTAAAAAGAGTACCATGGTAGCTTAGCTGATACAATAGTTTCGAACATTTGTAATACAATTTTAATGTCTTTAGTAGTGTAGTGAAACTCTTACAAATTTGCACTGAAACTGTAATTTACTATTTGCTGGGACTTTACACGAAATTCATTTTTGTATAGTTCAAGTAGTTCAAGTTGTATAATTCTGATATGAGAGGAGAACACACAAAATACAATAGCATTTGAAAATCTATGACTCACAATTGACGAATGTTTTTGTCATTTTAATAAATAATTTGAAAGGATAGATTGATTTTTAATCGATATTTGCTTAGTAACATTTTAAACTTTTTAACATCTTTCGTCTTTGTTGTGATCGCTTTTAGCTCTCTAAAGAAAATGTAACCCCTTTTTTAATCATTTCATTAGTCATTCATATTCTTTGTAATTAAACACAATTTTAATAAGTTATTTATAAAGAGAATCTCATAATAAATGAAAATTTATAAATATATATAATTATAATTTGACTCTGTGTAAATGTATATGTTGTCGGTCTTTATTGTATTGTGTAATTAATAAAGTGGACCTTGTAATATTTTAACAGTTTGTATATTTATTTATTATTTTTATAGGCCATAGGACCTCGGCTTCGGTAATATTCTACCATTTTTGAAATACGAAGCTAAAGGGAGATTATCCAAAATTTTGTAACGGTTGTTTTATTGTGTAATATTGAAAATCGAGACTAACTTTATGTTAATTTTATGCAATTTCATTGAACCGTTCGGCAGTTAGTCTCCGGACAGGAAAATCAAAATCTCTGTTTTATAATATAGGATTGTTAGAGGAGTAATCAATTTAGCAGCTCAATTGACCATGTATTTTTGTTTTTAAGAAAAGGGAATAAGAAATCTGGGTTAAAAACGGTAACTCCTTGATTCTATTTTTATACGAAGTACATTGTACTTCTCATTTCTGTATAAAAACATAAACGCTACTTAAATACTGCTCAAGCTGGGTTTCCTGTGTTGTTTGGGTACTTGGTGTGTACGTGAGAAAGCGATACGCGAAGATATAATAACATCCGCTCGATTTGCATATTTAAAGCACACACTTCCCCGCAGGTGGTACTAGCATTTACAACGCCCACGCTCTTAATAATAGGTGCACCGGGCATTTCAGGCTCTAGCGTTTTAATCATCATCCCTTTAATCGCGAAGGAGAGGGGAAAGCATTTGGTGAGCCCATAAAATAGTAGGATCAGTCGTGGATATACAGATCAATAATATTACCATAAACTTATCGACCAAACGCAAACGAGCAACAATTTTGGCGATGGTAGTGCGGCCACATGGGTCGGACTGAAACTTATACTTATTTGAAGCGGTAAAATCCAGAGCTAGAGTAACTCGATTTTTTTTAATTTATCGAAAGAAAATGTGACGTAAGTCAAAGCTTTTTCTATAGCGCCCGATAGATGGCAGCAAAAATTGTAAGTGATGCAAAACTCGTATTCGACGTGGACACCATTTTTGAATGACTTGTTGTTTCTTTAGAGAATATATTTCTTCTTATTCCTTATATTAAAGGGTAGAAAGGTACTTCATCTTCAATTTGTGTTTCTTTCTCTCAGACAGATCTCGTGTGTAACGTGTTTGTCTGCCCTTTGAAAACTGGGAGGAAATGCAGACTGATTTCGAATTTGGACTAGAGGACAATAGATGGCAGCACTGTGACGAGGTCTGAGCGCCACGTTGTGATAAGTATATTCTTTTGATACAAACCTCAACTCATTGTGTTGACAAGAGAGCAGAGGGTTCCATCAGGGTTGCCATGACAACTTGCCATAGTGATTACCAAGGGGGGGGATATTGTGTATGTCGTTAACGCATTCATGTTCGGATCGTATTTATAACCATCTTTTTCGTCATGACGTCGAATGAAGATGTGGCGCACAAATTTGCTACTTACGAAGATTTCCTGGACTCCCAAATCACTCAGGAGGACCTTTATTATTTGGAGGTAAGTGAAGCTTCATACGTCTTCATTTAATCCGAAAATTGTGCATTCATATATTTGTTCTATTTATGTCTTCCAGTGGTATTACACACACACTGTGCTTAACTACTCACTTGTGGGTTAACAGTTTTTTAAAAGTAAAAATGAAAGCATTTATATTTTGAGAGTTTACGTGCAAACCAATAAAATCCGTGGGAAACTAATTACAATAAGAGCTAAGTCGCTGCAAATATAATTAATATTGTTTGATTTGTTATAGAATACTCAGAGAAATAAAAGTTGGTTCATCGATTTCGTTATTATTTCCTACTGAGAATACTTTTCATATATTTTAACTGATCGAGCCAGTAAAACTTTGTTTCATTTAATTTATTATAACTGAAACTTTCGTTACACTGTAGCATTTTTTAATTTTGATTTGCATGGGAACAGATTATCGCTTAAGTGGATTTTTGTTGGTTTTAAGTTGTTTTCTTTTGAATACACTTTAGGATGAAGAAATGGCAAGGAAGTTAGTTGAACTCGGTTATCGTGGAAGCGGAGCCGTCCTGACGAGAAACGAATTCCTTCAACAGAAAACAAAGCAGGAATCTATCAACGCCATTTTAGAAAAGGAAATGTAAGTGTTCCCTAGAAAATCGCTAATTAACAAATGTAAATTTTGTATGTGGTCTGTAACAATCTCAAATCACATGAATTTTGCCATACAATTGGTTTTAGCACAGTAAGTACAGGTACTTATAGAGAAAATTAAAGATAAAGCATATTCATTATTCTTCAACTATAAATTAATCCTACATCAATATTGTGATTAAAAATTGGTTTCCGAATCCTGCCATTTTACAATTGGCTACACATTTTTACTATGAAATTCAATGGTAACATAAATAAAACCATTGCCCAAAATGTTAATCATGTATTTTATTTCCTCTGTTTGTGATTCAGACGGAAAAATTTGAAAATCTCTGATTCGTTCCTATCCAACTTGGCGGCAAGAGAAGAAGACAATTTAACTGGTAAACTAAAGGTATTATTTTTGCAACCTTTTTCGAAGCTTTCATGTGCATTTCAATATAACGTGTTTTTATTTAATCAAATATTTAATCGAGACTAATCCATCCCTACAGACTATCATATTTCTTAGAACAATCAACAAAAAAGGACAAGAGATTTCTGCTTACATTGACTACGCCCAGCGACTGCAGCAAGAGAACTTTTTGACATACTTCACTGATAAGAAAAGGCTCTATCCAAGAAAGACAGATTTGAGGTGAGATGTCGAATATGGAGAATATCAGTGGATTCATAGAGTGGGTAATTATAAATATAAAAAGGTCAACTAGTTCATTTGAAAAATATGACCTTTATTGATGTATGTTTCAATGGTCACTTTGAACGATGACGTGACTTCTCAAATCACAAGAGATTATTGTCAAAATAAAAAATTGCATCTGATCATTGTAGCTATTACAACTGGGACACTCATGCAGTTGTTCATAATTCAACACCAAATTTTCATCTAATGTCGACAGGCAGGAAAATTGTTTTCCAATGCAAAGTTGACAAACAGGAAATTCATATAATGGTGAGTTGGAATGAGAATATCAGTTTGTATTTTTAAACCTTATTTGCGCACGAACTTTTCTTTATTGAAGAGACGAAGTTAATTTGATTCAAGTTAGATATTCGATCGATAGGTGGCCGGTTCACTGACTTCTGTACTGTATCACCACGAATTATACATTTAAATACATGTCTTTTTTCATCTTAATTTCAGAATAAATTCGCGACGAACTTCAAGCGGCTCATATTCGATTCGCCGCATTATTTACAATCTGTCATTTATGATTACTTGGTCAAAAAAGAAATCTTGGATGAAGCATTGCATCATAAACTTTTATAGAATAAAATATTAGCATAAAAACGATTGTCCATACTGTCCATACAAAAAAACTGAACATTTTAAAATAAAAAATATTTCTTTTTAGAAATTATTAGAACGAGTGAGTTCGATTGATTTGTTTTTCAAAAATATTTCGAAAAACAGAATGGTTGTTGTCACCGATGATTTATTTCACTTGTTTCAGCTTGAAATGATATAATAAAAATATATTCGCCAAGAATTCGCCATTTGTTAAAAATATAGCTAGGTTAATAAGAGATCAGTAATTAATAAAATGAAATCTGTTAAATGATACCTGCTCAAAATCAATCACCGTCCCAAGATTAAAAATTGGGAAGAACAAATTTAATTTGATGTTATGTAAGAACATCAATATTTTTAGGTTTACAGTGATTCAATGACAGCAGTAGAATTAGTACGTCATTTTATTTGTTTACTTTCTTCACACATTGTATCTTGTCGCGAAGCACCTAGTCAATTCCAGCGCCAAACCTATCCTAAAATGCTTCCTAGGGAACTCGATAGATGGCGTTAGGTTTGTTATCAATAATGCCCGATGCATTCTCTAGATGTTTCTGATAGTTGGCTTCATCCGTTGATTATTTATTTTCCTTCGTTTTGATGTCATGGATTCATGTTAACTCAATTATGTAAAATCAATTAAAAAAAGCACAGAGTTGAATAGTCATTCAATTCAGAAATATTTTACATATGGCTTGATACACATCACAAATTAATGATTATTTACACTAAAAATGGGGGTTGTACCCGGGACAGGCCGGACGAAAAGAGACGAAGAAAAGATGGCGATAACTCTTCTAACATAATAATAGTAAACTATTATTTAAAATGGAAAAATTAAACTAGAAAACCGTGGGAACTGACGCTACAGATAAGACGATGTGATGTCTTTAGGATGATGAAAAATGAAAATTTGAAAATAAAACTAGAGCACCTCGGGACTTGAGCGCACGCACTGGTATGTGTGACCAAATCCGAAGGCTGCAAAATTACAATGAATGCCGAAAATATAAAGCAACGCAAAACAGACAAAAGGGGAAGTGAAAAAGAGAAGGGTGAAATCGTCATCGAAAGCAAGTGGCGCTCCAGTGGCGCTAATGTGCACTAGGCACCACCCTCGTTTTTTAACCCTAAAAACCACGTGGTTCTAAAATAATTAATCCGTGCACAAACGTCATGAAAAACACCTTTATTTTATGTTTTAGTTTATATAATCAAGTAATAGACTTTTGTTAGAATTATGATTATTATAATTATTTTATTTGAAGAGTTTGTCGCCGACTCTGTCTTTTTTGTCCGGCGCTGTCCCGGCCACAACTTCGATCTTGTACAATACAAATACACTTTGGTATTTGCTTATAACCTATTAATATGTAGCAGCAACTATCAATCTCTTTAACCCCTTTGACCTTTTCTTAAAAAAGCACTGTACACTATACTTTGTTCATGCGAATCGTTCGTTAAAATGAAGATGGGTGGGATTCCATGGAAGCTATGGGTAAGTGACTTCATTATTCATTAAGCGAGCATTAATGTTGTTCCTTTTTTTAAAAAATCGGTTGCAGCGGTCCATTGAACTTGCCCGCAAAAATGTTGATGGAGTAGCCGAAATTTCGCACAACAATGCGTTAATGAATGACATGTTACCAGAGTGAAGCTAATGGAGTAATGAAGTTTTTCTGGTTTAGCGCGGGTGTCAATATTTTTGATTGCGCAATCAATTATGTCTTGGAGCTTTTAAGATAGGTTCCTTGACGAAAACGAATCATCGCGTTATGGCTTACACAGTGAGCGGAGTAAGAACAAAGGTTTGCCATAAGAAATTTCGTACACGTTTTTTTACACTAGTGAAACAAACGACTATTCAAAATGGGTTTTTAATTTTTTTTAAACCCATCAATATCTCAACATTTTGAATAAAACAACCCAATGATTCTAAATTGCTGATAATACTTGAGAATCTGTTACGAAATTTATCAAGCTAGTAGATATTTCATTAATGCAATGTCTGAGGTTTATAAATAATCCATAGTTTGATAATTTAAAAACCACTCAATTAATTATAATAAATATTTTTGATTAAAAATCAATATTGCTCGGACTATTGGAGCGATTTTTCTTGCAAACACTGGGATTTCTTTTCCTCTTTATGAATGGTGAATTTATGTTCGACGTGAAACTGTCCGAATGGAGCTCCCTGCGGTATTAATTCTATTTCCAAGAGATACAAATCCAGGTCATTATGACCACAACAACTCTGCCAAAGAAAGCCAAGGGAAGCGACACATTTGAGCAGACAGATGGGAACCTCGAACGACGGGGGTTCAGAAGCATTTAACATCTTTCACTGGCCTGCACCACTATTATAATTGACCCCTAAACAGGGGGCATTCGTAACATGGTCGCAATGAAAAAGTCGCACTACACTTCGCAATAAAGTTAAACGGCGTTTGCGCTCATTTTAATTGTCAACATTGAATTGAATTTCGCCGCTGGTTTGGATTCACCTAACGTCAATTGAAGACTTACATTCCATATTATTTGTTGTTTATTATTAATTGTAAGAATTATATTCCTGCCTGGGTTACTTATTCATTAATGAAATAAAAAATGAATTGTTTAAATTTACCCGCTATTTTACGTCTACGCGATAACACACGATAAACGCCCACGATATTCCGATTTTCGTTTACATTTTTGTCTTTTTGAAAAATTTGAATTTTCACGTGCTATAATAACGTAATGCAGTGGTGCCTCAACATGTTTTATTTTATATTTAAAAATTTGGATTTTCAATCGTTTGTCAATTGTTATGTTAA
>JAQGBY010003069.1:0-20476 GCA_034698785.1 Mycogona germanica
CGAGAGCCCGCTCCGGGAATCGAACCCGGGACCGCCGAGCCACAGTCAGTCGCTAAACCAACTGGGCTACGACGAGTAGTACATAAAAGAATTGCTGGTTGGCCAAAGTGTTTCATGAGAACGATAAATGGTCAACTTGTTGTTCATCCATCACCGCTCCTTATAATTTTTTTTTATTTTTTTTTATTCAGTGTCAAGAAATATATATATAAACCAAACGTTTCGACCAAGAAGTAAATGATGACGCGAAAACTTTTAGGGCCCTCACGTCAAGAATGGCTTAAGTGGGCCCTGCAGTAGGGAAGTGCAAAATATATAATCTAGCTCACACCAAGAGCAACTAAAATAAATAAGAGGTACATATTACATATTAGTCCTTGGGATTAAAGTCCTAGGGGGAAAACTAAGGAAGTCAACCATGCCTGAGGGACCCAATTCTTGCCCGGGGCGACTACAAGGTCCTGCTGTGCAGATCGTGTGCCATCAACAACTGGAAATGGTGAGGACGCTTGCCGACGATACACAGCCGGCAAAGAAAGTGTGAAGAGAATCGTACTATATACGAGTATAAATATATTTTTTGGTCGCCTCCCTCCGCCCCATGAAACGTCACTTTCCCTATAACTATAAGTTAGAGAAAAAATAGGCGAACTTCTAGAACTCGCTTAGAGCGGATGAGAAGGAGGGGGAGGTGGAGGAGGGGAGCAATTTACTTGTCTTGCAACGTTTAACGCGTTTCCGTCAAGAAATGATATTTGCGTCGATGCGTGTAAGAAACGTCGTCATAAAATTGTCGATTTTTTTTTGTTAGCCAATCGTGTTTCCCCCCCCCCCCCTAAAGGATGGGGGGTATAAAAATGAGGAAATAAAAACTAGCGCTTTTGCCGCTGCTGTGTTTCATTAAGGATTTACGCTAATGATAAATGATGCGATAATTCACGAAAATTCACTTACATGATCTCGTAATTTTACTCTTCGTAGAATTAGAAAAAGCCGGAGGTACGTTGAAGGCCTTGCCAAAATGTATTTGTGTAAATTTCGAATTTCAGTATAATGTACTGTAGGCGTCTACTTTCTGGGCCACAAGAACGTTTTCAAGATATTCCCACTTCTCACTCATCAGTTGTGTTCGAACCGGAAGCTGAAAAATTAAACCGAAAGGGGGACTGGGAGATCGTAACCATGTGGTCACCAGGACAAAGTCCATTGGGCTTTCTGTTTGTTCACCGCTCTCTCAGAGAACAGAAGGTGACCTCTTATTGCTACCAGCTTCAGCCGAAGGTTAGCTATTCTGCCTAACTCACCTGCTCTTAGTGATTGCTAGTAGTCAGGGGCAGCATCTTAATTTCCTATGGTGCCGATGATTCTGCGTAACGATGCATATTTTCTGAAAATTCGCTCTGAAAATTGATTGCTGGATACAAGTCCCTCAACTTCAGCTCGTCAAGTATTCCGTAAAAAACGAATCCCCCTTTCCACTCTACTGAAAACTGCTCCCATTGTGAAAAATCGGCACTTCCATAATTGATATTTTTCAGTCCCGCAATTCAACTAGCGCAAGCCATTAAGCAGTAAAACTAATTAGCTGAGTGCCCCCAGCTCAAAGAGCTATTAATTTCCCGACGAAAGCGAGGTGATTAAATAATAATTGTTTGTTTTGATTCAACGCATTTTCGTAGCCGACCAAATTATCCATTCAGCCGCTAAATGGCAGCAATCAGCAATTCAATTTGATAGGCTTAAAAACGTTGGGCTTAAAGGTTCTAGCGGCTAAATCACTCTGACTTGAGGTTGCAAATTGGTGATTATTAAGCGTGGGGAATGTAATTGAAATTCGTATTCGCTCTGATCTTTATCACTCGGTGGCGTTCATTTCGTCACGGCGAGATCAAATCGTCGGTAGCTTTCTGATTATCGATGTTTTATAAAACTGCAACGAACCAACTGATCCTACCTACTAAACGTCACCAAGAGGGTACCAAATTCAGTCGAACAAGAAAATGTGTTTTCCTCTTCAAAATGCAGATGCTTGGGTGTTCTTCTGAAAAGGCACCTGCCATTTTGACATTATGCATTGTTGATTTAAGACAAATTTTGAATGGACCAAAGAAATAATCAAATAAGAGTTGTTGACAGGAGTTCGGAGAAATTGGTGTGAAAAGAATAAAGAATTCTTCACAATTTTGTTATTGCAGTTTTCAACTTTCGTCGCCCTTCGATAAAATGGGGTATCCCTTTCCCGTATAAAACAGCGGGTATGGTGCCATTTTCTTTTTACACTGCAATTCTATATTCGAGTGACCCAAAAATTTGACTGCGGCTCCGAGCTCAATGCATCCGGTGATTTCAATACCCCTTGCCGAGATATACGTGCGTATGCATAAAGAGACCGAGCTCATCGCCTATTGTTCGAGCGCCATCTGGTGAGAATTGTTGGACGTTTTGGCGATTGTCGTTTCAGAAAAATAATTCGCAAGTGTCTGTCCTCTGGGACTCTTGCGGGCTCCTCGTGTCTTTGCCTCAAAGCAATCATCCTTCATTTTTATATTTGTATTCAATTTGTGTGTTATCCAAACAAATTGCTCTACTCTGCTTCAGATTTTGACGTAGAACGTGTTGGTGGTTCGAGCTAGCCCATCTTATACTTACTAACTTAGCCTACGATTACTTGACAAACATTTTCTTAATCTAACCTAATTAGCATTAAAAGAAATTAATTATTGTAATTTTTAGAGACTATTAAGGCCGCCAAAATGTGAAATTGTAATGTGACCGAATTGTCACTGGGCGGGCTTTGAACCCACACCAATCGTCACCAGGCCCCAACTGATACTATTGGTGCGTTGAAATAGTGAATAGTTCCCTATCGATAGTATCTCCCAACCCTGACTTCTGTGACACTTTTCGTCACTTCCGTGACATTTGACAAATCCCAAGTTATCTATCGTCCCATCAAATGCCGAGAAAGACGTAGTTCCGCACGAAAATGCACAACGCGAAAAAGTCGATTTGATATGAACGAGATATTCTAACGCAAAAGCGGAATGCAAGAGTTTCGGCATTGGTTGTGTTGCCAGATTCGTCGATCGACTCTATTTACGAATTTCTGAGAAATAGACGACAGTGGAATCTTGTCACAGAACACCGCTATCTCTCATAATGCGTATTTAAATGCTATTTTTAGACTTGAATTATCTTCCCCCCATACCACCAATGGGCTCAGCTTGACATCCGCTTTCTGGCGAAAGATTTTTCCTAGAAGACGAATTGACAAAAAAAAGCGAATCTCACTTGGGCCCCCTTCTGTCCCTTAAATCCTTGTGTTGGGTGGCACGGATTCTAACGTGATTTTATCCCGAAAAAGCTTATCATCTAAAAACAGGATGGATTTCACGCATTATCGGTTTCAGATCGATTTCGTTGTCGCACGAAAACAAATGGAAAAACAACTCGAGCGTATTTGAGATTTCAAAATCACTAGTTTGTTTCATTCAAACTGACGATTTTTGTGGTGGAAATTAAGTGTGAAAAGCTCACGGTGTAAACGGACCCTTTCTAATAACCAAAACACATTAGAAAGACAAGCGTCTCCATATCAGAGAAAACTATATAGACCCTAGCGGGATTTCTTCGGTACTTATTATGCTATATCGTACCACCCAGCGCACCCAACGATGAGTCACAGCACTAACTGCGTGTGGACAGCAATAGCATGTCGCACTGTATTTTACTCAAAATTATGCAAGAATTGGGGTTATAGTGCGCCAATTCATCGCCTGCTTGCAATTTAATTAATACTGTGACCCACCGTTAGGCGCGCTGGGTGACTCGACATTGGAAATCCGTTAAGGCCCTGTCACACGGTAAGCATGCTTCAAGCTTAATCTTTTTCGCAATTACCAGTTCAATTGATAATAATAGTAAAATATTATTATAAACAGACGAGTCCGCCACTCGGGTTCGTCTCTTTCGTTCGGTCTGTCCCGAAGTTCATGTTCTAGATTCAAATTCACACAGGCGTTCTAACAAGATCTTTCTCATGCTTCAAGCTGTTTAAGAGATTTCAAATGTGCTTGAGATAGGGGCAAACTGTCCTTTGAGATCGTGTCCATCGCGAGCGATATAAATCACGTGTTCGAATCTTATTAAAAGTGGAACGTTCCCTCTCAAGCACAATTAAAAATCTTGAGCACAATTGAGATGAAGGAATCGTCATTCGAGAGCGCCTCGAGTTTTCTTGTCAAAGCACGGACGAGCGGCACGTGCAAAATCTGTTCAATGTCTAAACGCACCTTGCTATGCATGCTTGGAATAAGCATACTTGGCCCGTGTGACTAGAATCCAAAACGTAGACTCTAGATAATCCGCTAGGATCGCTATTTTCGTCTCGCCTGTACAGCTATCGGTTTTCTAGTGGCAGATTCGTGTGTGTAAACACAACACGGAACACTGAACAATCCGAACGAAAAAAATATATATTCCCAAACGAAATGGCAAACCGAAAACATGCGTGCTGTTCATTTTGTCTTGAAATGTGTTCAGAACGTCGCAAGTTTCTTATCCCTCTTTTTTCTGTCTTTCTATTACCGTTTTTCCATCTCTCAGCAGAAGAATATCTGCGAAAGAAATGGGCCGAGGGAGATGGGTGGCGGGTAAGCCAATAGGGGGATAAGGTGGCCGTGGTGCACCGCGCAGCCTCTGCGGTGGAAGGGTAAAAAAGAGACGGACAGAAGATTGTCCACGTTGAGAGCGAGTGACAGCCAGACAATGCTTTTGGTTGCGTTGATGTTCGCAACGAAGAAGGATGGAGACACTGGAGACACCTCACAGTTTAGCTCAATTGTCGTCAGGTTATATCACCCTGGTTCTAAAGTCTCAACCGACCATGGATTTTTAAACTCGAATATCCACGTACACGTATGTCGTCAATGTCGAGTCTGCCCTATTGTAAGAATCCTCAGTCAGATTGATGTTGCGCCCAAAAATTGGCAAACCCTCATAGCACTTATGCGCGTAATCACATTTGTGGAGCCTCGCGCGTTATTTGTTTTTAAAAATGAACAAGTCATGTTTGTCCAAACATGGCCGAGTTATCTTAGGATCCTAGGATGGACTACCCAGGCCACATCCGGTTCATGGATCGGGTCTGGCGAACAGACGACTTGCTGTAGCTTCACTAGGAGAAGCCACCAAGCCACATCCAAGTCTGGGTGTAGGCAGCTAGGCCACGATAGACCGAGTGACAATTCGCGCGCGGGGCATGCCGGGACGGGCGACGCGGTTTACGGAGCGTGTAAAAGAGCTTCCCCCCTAGATGGCGCGCTGGGCAGGAGAAGGACAAGCCACGGTGGAGCTCTGAAGGAGGCTGAGGACGAGGAGGAGGAGGAGGAGGAGGAGGAGGAGGAGGAATGAGGACGGAGAAAAAGAGTGATCAATACGAATCGTGTGCTTTGCGAGAGAGCTCATGCAGAACCTTTTATCGTTTTGACGGTTGGTTTTTGCACCAGATCGACGCGGCAGACATAAAGTCCCCACTCCTCCTTCACCATCTCCCGATCCCCCTCCCCTCCCCATCCCCTTTGATATCCCTGGCATTCTCCTTCCGTTCTGGATGCTCTGTTCTTTTTTTCCTACTTCCAGACAGTTTTTGCAGCGTAGTAAGATTACACCGTTTTCAAGAAACTTTGTATCTATGTCGTTTCTTCGAATTTGGAATGCGAATCTTGTGCCAAGCTAGCTCGGTTTATTAGAATTTTGCTTGAAAATTTCTAAAAATGCCGCGATAAAATCATCTCATTAAATGCTTTTTTAGCACTCTAGTTTTCAGCGAGTTACCTACACAATTCCTTGAAAATCAATTATTTTTTAATAATTTTGTCCGAGTAAATTTAAAATTGTAAATTTGTGTTGACGTCAGAATTTCAATTGATGGATGCTTCTATTATTTTTTAAAAGATTTATCGGTGTTTGTTCTCGTTTTATTCTTTTAATTCTTACTGCAGATCTAACACTCAATTTTTTCATTTATCTTATGTTTTGGTCTGAAAAGGCACCAGGTGGTCTTATTATGCAAATTAGGATTATCTTATCTATTTATATCTATTTATCGTTTTTGTGAATTAGATGGATCCTTTGCCCTTCCTTCTCACCGTAAGTATCTTTTCGTCAGTTGCAGTGGTTTTCATTTTAGTTTATTCGTATTAAATAATAGTCATGCTATTATTTTATTTGATGAGTTTGCCGCCGACTCTGTTCGTCTTTTTGAGTCTGGCGCTGTCCTGGGCACAACTTGCTATTTATTATATATATATACATGCATTATATGTAGACGTTCTATTCTCATTTTTTTTAAATCTCATCGTAAGGGTTCTTCGAGATTATCTCTCATCTAAGCACAAAATAATAGGACGTTAAAAACTAGTTAGCAGATATAACCGAATGTTGCCAATCATCGAAATGCTCCCGGCACTTTTCGGAAGCACCTCGCCACATGTTCATTTCGTTCGCATCAAAAAGGATGTGTATAATTTCTGGTTTTAGCAGCTCCAGAGAAGAAGAAAAAATGCGTCGGCAATTTTTTATTGATGCTCGCGTCGGGATATGATAGTGGCAGTTTATGATATTAATAACACATCGTGCCGTGTATAATAGGCTTTGCGTACATAAAAGTAGGGGCCCAAATTGGGGTAGCATGCCTGCACCAGTTTCCTGTGACGGGTTTCAGGTCCATTCCAGCAACCTGTTTCCTTCGGTGCTTAGCTCTCCAGGTGCAGGAGATGGAGAGTGATTTTAAAAGACGCTATTTCATTTAAATAGGTCAAAGGGTTTTAAGATTTCGGGAAGTCGATTAAAAGAAATTCAGTTGCAATTGAAATTGGTACATGAAATTGCATTAACACTCCAAAGGTTGGTCATGTAAAACATGCGTTAATCTTCAATCGTGAAATGTGTTAGTGAGTTTAAAAGAAGTTTAAAAAAAATAAAGATGACACATTTTAAAGTGTGGAACAGTTCACACGATTTGCGCCCATCTTCTAACTCGAAATTCTTATCTTGTTCGGGTGAAGCAGTATCGTATCTGGTTTAGCACATTGTCAGATAGATTTTACCAACGCGGCCATGATTGCGGTTTACGACTATGTAATGTAAATACCATTTAATCTGCTCGTCGGATTCGATTTTCGTGGTTCTCCTTTTAAAAAAAATTCTACTTTCTTTTTAGTGAATAAAGACGACAGATTATTTCTCTCGTTGTTGACATATCTGTAAATATCTTTAACGCTGAAACCGGAAGTGGCCGGAATTTTAGGTCGTTATCTATTTTTCTGGCTCGAAGATATTTTATCATTGTCACACATAAATTAGCATCAGTTCATATCGAAATTAATTGTCATATTAGCGCCCGAAAAACCCACATTGTTGGGTTAGATAATATTAAGAATTGTTGGTATAACAATTTCTCAAAAAATGTTTATAAAGTAAAATTTGTTTTATTTATCTTCTAGCCCATTAAGGAATGCTTATTCAAAAAATAGCAAAGGTAAGAAAATATTTTGATGAAGATCTGAGTGAATTTGACACTGTATTTGCACTTATATGCATGCCTGGTATTTTAAAGAACCTAAAAAGTTGGTCTCTCATCGGGACAATCCCGGCCGACGGATAAACAAATTGATAAGCAAACTCCATGGCACGATGAGAAACCACAGTTAACGGCAAATATGAAATTCGTGCGCTTCGGTTGATATCTATCACACGAATAAATCATCCGTATTCGGTTGTCGGATCTAGAATCGGATGAGGGATTGCAAATGTTGTGATTTTCCTTTGTCACGTTAATGCGTTTCGGAGCGACGTGACGGCCGGAGATTAACTACCAGATGACAGAATTACATTTTGTCACTCGAGACGAGACGAGACTCTCTACGAATCTTGTCTTGTTGTCATTCTCTAAGGTGAACGTAGTCAACGGTAGGATAAGAGTGAATTTGGTTCCAATTGCCGCCGCTGGTGTCGCTTTTTCAAGTTACTAGAGTGGAAATTTTTCACTTGTTGGGTTCAGTCAGCTCGATATCTTAAAAACCAAAACTTGTTGTTTAATCGGTTCTACTTTAATCTATTTAAATGGGAACTTTTCCTGTTAGTTAGAGTAGGAAGCGCTAGGTGGGGCTTGGGGCTTGCGTCGCTGGCAACAGCTAGACGTGTTATGAAGTGCTTTTTCTAAAGAGCAATTATCGTCGCCAAACAGGGAGAGTGGCGCCCTCGGTTCCACATGTGGCTCGCCACTTCGCTTTTATCATCTCAATAACTAGAAGTCGTCCTCTGTACGAGTGTTTGTGTGATCTCCAATTTAGATGTCGCAACCCGCAACATCCAGCATTGGAGAACAAAGGAACTACCGGGTCATCCGTTCTGTGGAGACTTTTGTCCGGGTCATAAGTTGTTGACGACGAGGACACTCGTCGATTTGCCGAGTTTCTAAATAAATATCAGTACATGAGAAAACAGAAAAAGTCCTAATTTGTTGCTGAGATTCTCGACTTGAATGTAACTTACAATTCGGGTTATTTTTTAATCTATCCCGCAACTATTTTATACATAAAAATATGTTGAAGGCAAAATTTAACTAATAATTAAAATCGGTGATCAGCAGAGAATCAACTTTTGATAGTCCATTATCTCAAGTTGATCTGAATCATCTATGCCATTTTACAAATGTCAACCATTATTTGGAAAATAAGTGGGCTTTCCCGCAATGCACCAGTGTATTGCATGTTTCATTTACAGCTAGCAAAAATATTGCTGCTCCTGAAATCGATATTAAATCACAGTTCGTTCGAAAAGCAATTATCGTGTTCGGTCAATTCTTTTGCAAACAGGATAAATTACTAGAGAATTTTATTCTCTGAGTGGTGTTTTAGGTTTTTTAATCTTACGGGGAGAGAGCAGTAGGGTATGAGTGGGTCAGCAATGGATGACCCACAATAAACTTCAATGCGTTATTATAGCGAGGTGTTGGGGGAACAATTGGTCGTCGGCTTTGGGAGGCGACCAAACAGAGGGCCACTTTGGTCAGATCTCTCTGGTCATCTTGAACTGAACAATGACCGCAATGACGTGGAGAAATATCGTTAACGTTAACCCCCTCCCACGTTTCAGTCTAGGTTAGAATTTCTCCAGAATCCTAATCGTAAAATTGTGTTTTCAAATATGAAATCGTGTACCCCCAAAATGGACGAATTCACATTGACTGTTGACGAACTGAGTGTTGTGTTGTGTAGCGACAGGTCGAGATTCGATTACTCCTTGTGGATATGATCGTTGATGGGCTCAGAATATTTTTCTTATCCGCTACGAGGTGAATAGGATTATGAGAGGGCAGGGTGTGGGGGATTTATTAACTAACCTAGTAGTGTTAGTGGTCGGGTGAGGTTGTAGCATAAAAGTTATTCCATTGGGTCTGACGCGTTGCAACCTATCTCTCCACCCCCTTCATCCTCCTCCGATATAAGTAATGACCATTAACCACGAAAGCGCCCGAACAGCGATCCAGCCCAAAGCATAAGGCGCCGCATCATCACGCGAGCATTGTTCTAGGAGGGGCGCGATGGCTAATTGAATAATATCAGCCCCTGCACATGTTGTGTTCCGAACCTCAACCGCTGCGGAAAGCATCAGATAAGACCACCAATGGCAGCTATATAGATTTAGTGAGTAGACATCGGTGACCACATGACCTAAATGTTCTGCGGCAGTCCCGGATTTTTCAGATAGCGACGCAGCCGTGTCCCGACGGTGGCTCCGTGTTTCGAGAATGTTTTAGCGGCATTTCCATTTAAAGATTCAGGAAAATCAGATACTAGGACAATTACTAATCCGCTAATCGGAATCATAGGCCCGTAATTTCGCGGGTTCAATTCCCAGTCGAGACTTCCGGAATTTTTCGGGCGAGAGAAATTCCAAAGTAGCAGAATCATGTCTGCACGATGACACTCAGATAGACGTTAAATGACCCTACCTAGGTCTGTGGCCTAAGCTAGGAATTCTGGTGGGGTTTTCGGGTGGTAAGGCTGATGAACCGCCTTAACAAATACCTCAAGAAAGAAAGTGTTAGCGGCATTACCCTTTTAGTAGTCAAGAAAATGTGGTTAAATGTTAATGAAATAATTAATCCAGAACAGCAATGATGACTAATGAGACACGGCGAACATTAGATGACATTAGATACTAAATTAAATTGATTTATAAATAAAATGATGGGAATTGCAGGTCTACAATTAGAAACTCGGCAACGGAAATTTAAAAATTCCTTTTTATTTTTCAAATTATTGGGTTGTGACGAAAGTCTTGGTTGAGTTCTTACGTTTGTCTTTCTGTTTCGCAAATCCACAATTTTCTTATTTTTTTTTTTTTTTTTTTTATTCACTGAGGTGACGGATCACAACAGGAAGATTCTGTACCCCTCTCAGTAGGCCCTATGTGAGAGGCACATTTTCACCAGTACCCCGAGCCAAAGCCCGCGCCGGGAATCGAACCCGGGACCGCCGAACCGCAGTCCGTCATAAACCAACTAATTGTAGTCCTGCAATTCCCATCGTTTTAGTTAATATTACCATCGTCTCCTATTCCTTTTCTTTAATTTATAATTGTTTAAAGTGACAATAAAGTCGTTTTTCAAATTGTTCGCAACAGATTTATCATTTATCTAGATCATTTATGATTACGTCACTTTCCAAATATAATTGAGATTTATTGAAATTATTATTTTATATACAGTATGTACTCCTGATTACATGTGTCAGATATGATTAGGTCTCAGAAGATTTACAGAAACCTCCACAAAAGTGACGATGAGAAAAACGTTAGCTCGTACATGTCTTTGATGGCCGGCTCGGCACTTCTACGAACACTGAGGATGCTTTTGGCTGAGGGGGGGGGGAGGGGGAGCTGGAATCGAATTCCTATTGGCAGAAAATCGTCAGCGTTATGATCGTCCATGTTCCCAAAATGTGGGAGAAGGATCGGAATATGATCTTGCGACTCATTAACCGCCATCCTCGTAGCAGAATCGCAGAAGCGTAACTCAAAAACATCTTGACGTGCGCGGCTACATTTAATAATCTTCGACGAAAGAAAAGAAAGAAGAGTCGGCGGAGAATGGGGGTGGGGCTGGAGAGGGGTTGGAGATGGGGTGGGAGAGATAGGGGTGGTGGAATGCGCCTTCGTCTCTATTATATTCCCGGACGAGTACACATAGGCCTACCCCATACACAGGCCCTGCGTGTCTGCGGCTGGCGAGCTAGAACGGTAAAACGAAGCCAGTTTATATGTCCATCAGTTTAGATGCCTCTCGATTTAGAATGTGAAATGAGGCGGGAATTTGAGCAATTTTTGAAAACCACAACGACGCGAATTTTTGCTTTTCGGCGGCGTCTTAGTCGGAACCAAGAAGCGAGCCCTCCGTAATCCTGTTACTAAAACAGCGTGTCTAAAAGGTTCCAGAGGATTCCGTCTAATCGTAACATGCAGTCTAAGGCTGTAAAGGGTGCACATGACAAGGACGCACTCAAGAATTTAAATCGGATTTTAAGATCGTATAAAATGCGTGTGCAGTCTGGTCGTCTGATCTATCAATAGATTTTTGAGATGAGGTGATTCTTCATGTTGACGAACCTTAAAGATGAATTTAAATATTTCTTTCGAAGGATGTGCAGACTGTGGTAAATAAAATACAATTATTTTTTAAATACATAATTTTGAATCTCTTTGTAGAGAATTTTACGTTGATGTTGACTGTGTTGGTGTTTGAGTAACAACTTATTATATATATACTCTGTAATCGTAGATGTGCCAATGTGCGATTGCCAAAGGGGGAATGGTAACGAATCAAATGGATATGTGAATTCAAATGAATGGCCGGAAGGATATATCTTTTACAGCCGAATTAATTGAGTAGAACAAATTTTCTTTCCGTTCATTTGCTCTGCCTCGCGTTGCCAAAAATTGCAAACTCAAAATGGCGGTTATATTTGAAAATGATTATCCAACTTTTAGACGTGACACATCGTCAAGAAGGCTCACGATTTCACAATTTCACAATGGTTAAAACATTCGTGGGGGGAATGGTCCGTTGAAACCCCGTCAGGGTTCATTTATTTTGCTGAAATGTTTCCTTTATTTACTTGTTTAATTTAGCTATCAACTTGATAAAACATGTTTTGAAGGTCCAAATATTTGACAAAAAGGTAAAACATTATTTCCGTAAAAAAATCTTAATGGATTTCTTTAAAATCTTATTACCTCCAGCAGGAGATATCCGAGAATGTGTTTCCGAGAATTCCGAGAGTGTTACCATCGTCATCATGGATCTGGTCACATTGGAAATTTGAGCGCAACCTAGCGGGGGACGGTGTAATTAACTTTGCGGACTAATTTCAAAATGGCGGCGTTCATCTAGAGATTTCTCTCAACAGAAAAAGTGGTTATATCAATATTGTTAAAGAATCACAATTTTAAAATTAATCTTTTGAATCAAGATATTTAGTATAGTAACCTCATTTATACTATTAAAATATCTCGTTAATATAGTTAATGGTTATTCTGAAGTTATGGTCATGGAAACTAATCAGTTTTGGTGGTTATATGAAGCGAAAATTGGTGGCACTTCTGACGTCACTAGAGGCGACCAGTTCAGGCGCCACCAACTTCCGGGTTTCGAAATCGAACAATCGATATTTGTAAAGCCTGGCGGAGGAAAGACGACGATCGTATTTTTTTTAACGACGGAAAGAGGGGGTGAAAAAACCTCTGCGTAAACTAAGTTCGATTAAATTCAATGTTCCTTTGTAGGCTCCCTTTGGTGTGAGCGAGATCGTACGCGCTAAATCGATATCCTTAATGTTTGCACGAAACGGAATATAAAAAAAAATTCTCGGTCGTGAATAGCAGAAAAAGCCGAACGGAAGCCGATCAGTAAAACGTCCGATTAGAAAACGTGGAACCGAAATGTGTATAAGATTCGTGCTCGCTTCTCCCGGGCTAGGAGAATCCGAATTTATTGCTTGTTTGTGGCAAATCGTACACGCCATCAACACCATGTAGTAGCCGCCAACTCAGCGATTTGCCTCTCAGCGATCAACTGGCCAATGCCAGAGACGATGCAGAAGCCCTCCCTCATCTGTTCCTGATCAGGAAGCAGCTGCGTTTATCGTTCCCTAAACAATATTCAATACCAACGAATCCATAGGTCCTAAATACATGGGCGAGACAGGAACTTGGAACTTCACTTAGGAACTTCGCAACATCGGTGAAATGATGTCGTTTGGGCTTCCTCTATCTTATAAAGGCCACCACAATTTATTCTCCCCTGATTGATCGTTTTGGCAGACTCGAGTTTGAAGTATCTCTGCCTGACCGTGAATGGAATTAAAAATCGTCAATAAAATTCTGCCGCAAATGGAGCGGTCGAAATGTCGAGGTACGCGCAAAGTGGTTACAAAACTGACCCCACCACACGCAACGACTCGGTTTAACTCGATTTTTATTGGACACAAGTAAGAGAGACTGGTTAGACGGAGCACCCAACATAATAAAAACCAACAGGGTCGGATACTAACCTCGTGGAAATTGTATTTTTTTGCACTTATCAATGCATTTTCTTTTGAGCTCTGACCTTTAACGTTTAACTTAAGTGGGTTTACTAAAGGTCGGAAAAACGATACATACTTTTTAATTTCTCGAAAAAATTTGTCTGGGGTAAGTTGAGCTATTCACGATGAAGATATTCGTTCACCCGTTTTCAGTTCATAGGACATTTCTCGTGGGTCATTCCAAAAGTCAGTAAATGGGGTGGGGATCACGTTATGCGCAAAACGCGTCAGATGCGATAACCGTCAGTTGTGGGTAAAGTGGCTGTCACCGTTATGCCAAATAGAAGGTTTTTGTGTGAGTTTGGTGAGTTAGGTAAGGTAAAATAGATTTGGTTAGGTTAGATGAGGTTAAGACAAGTTAGATAAAGTAAAGAAGTTTCATATAGCATTTGTAGCCGGGGTGCAAATCCGCGTCTCGGCAAAGGCGAGTTTCCCATATCTGACGCTTATCGTAATTGGCTTTTCCTGTGCGTGACATAGGTTGTCAATTGCACGATTAATGTCATTCATTGTTGAGGAAGAAGATAGGAACTCTTTTAAATGTTCGTAGAGGTTGCGATTGGTCTGTTTAATGATTATTTGATATCAATCCTGATTTTTCAGATACAGTAAAATAAATCGTAGATACAGAAAAACAAGAATTTATTCAGAAATGTTTGGCAGAATCTTTCTGAATGTTTTAAGCAGTTGAACCTCATTTGCACATGTGGTCACTACACGTTTTTGCTCCATAGAAATGTCATTTTCATTTGGCCAAATGTCTGCGTCAGTTTAAAATCTCCAACGTGTTTATTTGAAATCATTCCCTGCATGTGCTCGTTCAGACCAAACAAAATGACATATCCATGAAACAAGACGTAGAAGTGGGCCTAGTGTAAACGAGGGACTTAACGTTTAAGGCGCTAGCTAGCACTTGGTCTATTCGAAAAGCGAAAAGCTCCCCCAATAGGCTTCCCCGCAATGCACCATGATGGACACCACACGCCAGACGCTCCAATGTTTGAACATTGCTCGAGCTAACATTGGATTGGCATTCGCGCGAACAATGACGCCTCCGCCGATAATAGAGAACCGCTGAAGTTTCCCTATATCTCATTGCGAAATTTTTCCACCAATCGCTTCATTAGCTCACACACCTTCCGTAATGGCGGGGCAAATAGTAGACACATTTCCGTCTGCGATCAGGAAACGTAATCCCAAATTCAATAGCTTCTGCGTTATTCTCATAAAAGAATCGAGACTAACTAAGAGATTCGTAGATTGCTGAATAAAATATGGTTTCTTATCTTTTCGACTACCAAACATAAATTTCATCCCCTCCTCAGACCCAGTCATTCATTTTTAAGGCTCAGCAATACTTATTTCGAACGATGATTTTTTTAAATAGAAAATTCACCATTTGTTGTGCAGACTACAATTTTTTAAATTATGAAGCTCGAATGAATAATGCATTAACCTATTGCTCACAAATAACCACTCTGCCAAATTTGGTGCAGCACCAAGATGGTGAATTTCTAGATTTTAAGGTTTTTGAGAAAACTCATCACCAAATCATTTTAATCAAAATAATGTTATTTTATTTCACATATTATTAAACTGGGAGACTTGCTTGGTCTAACTGTGCAAAGCACATAAGGATTGCGCAAATATATCATGTTAAAATAATGTGCGAGATGTTGAGTGCACGAAACGGTCATCTTCAGGGTGGTCCAATAAATCTAAACCAATTTTATATTTATTACAAATATCTTTTTGGTCCAAATTTATAGGACCACACTGTATGAACATTTCAGAAAAAAGAAAACACTATTTTTTTTTTTTAATTTTTGGATGCCCCATCCGGAATCTAAAATTAGTTTTCGAAATTTTGCACCGCCTAAGCAAAGGTCTTAGGAAGTTACATTAAAATATTTCGTTACCCAGACAAGAAACTAAAGAATTAAGCGTCATCCTGTACAGGGTAGCAGATAGAAGAAAAAAATGCTAAGAACTTTGTCACTTTTCACTTTTCTCCCTTCCTTTCTTTTGCATTTTTCAATGAGTCTTCAATGTTCTCCGCTACAGTCATTTGTCGCCACCGTCTCTATTCGAATCCGTTGCTGGATATAAAAAAGTATAGATCACCGTGCGTTTCAGATGGAGTAGAGAGTATTCCATTATGTCAGCGGCTCGCAGCTATTATCTTTCCATGCCATTGAGCACGTCCCGTCACCAAACAAAAAAAAACTGGGCAGCATCAATTCGTTGTAGTTTACGCAAACATCACCCGCCTTACGCACCCCCTACCTCCACCAAACCCATTTCTACCATCCTGTTTCAGTCCCCCCCCCAACAAAACAAATAGATTTTGAATGCAAAACAAATGCTAGCTGCGAACTTCTTATTTTTTCTTCTTACTCTGTACAACTCAGAAGTCAGAAACCGAATGGCTGGGGTGGAACTCCTAAGGATGGCATCAGTTCTAGATTAGTTGTGAAATCCGAGTTTGCTCTCAGGTTGAAACCTAGATACGGCTCTGAGACCCACTTCTCATAAAAGTGGATATCAAAGTTGAGCTCAGAGTAGATGGTAGTGAGATGAGATGGTTTTCGTCAACAACTCGGATGTAAGCAAATGTGGCAGGTCAGGGTGTCTGGTTTTTTTCGTGAAAGTGTAGTACTCAATATATGAAGACGCGGGTCTCAAGATGTTAGCACAGACTTCCCACCCTCTCACTCCATCTTTCCTCTCGAGAATGTAAAAAAGGGCTGGGGAGAGGAACATAAATGGTAATTCTTTTGCTGGTTTGGCGAAGCCGGGCACTTGGAGCAGCAGGAATGGTAGGGACGGGTGGAGTCCTTTCTGCGGCTGACGTGAAGTCTCTCACTCTACCGAGTCGGTGGCGCTGCACCCAGTCGGCTATAAAGTGACTGCGTGCTCACTTTGATTTATACTTGCCCACAACTTCTTTTTTTTGTTCAGCTTCTTTTTTTTGTGACCTTAACGCTCGAGGATCTGCTAGTTCTTTCCGATTATCTGGGTTTTGACTTTCGGCCATCCGACAACCATGAAGTCTACCTTATGAATTTCGCTCAAGACGAGATTGACGGTTTATCACATCTTACCTTCACTTTGTATCGGTTTTGGAATGTATTTTCTACAACTGAAATATCTAAGAAAATGTTCTTAAATTATTGTTTTCTTGAGATTCAAGGAGGTCTTCAGAGTTTTGGGGAACTGTTGATCGAACTTTTTTGGACATGTTCACGAGTCCCGAATTTCTGTCAGTTCGGGAGGAGGGGGTCTCTGACTGAGGGTTGTGATGGTCAGGGGAAGAATCAAATTGTCGCATTATTGATTGAGGGATCTTGCAATCCGAGTCGGATCAGAAAAGCCCCCCTCCATAGGCAGCGAACTATGATGGTGTCATGTTTCCTCAGCTGACATAACTCACGGTATTCGCTAACTGCTTATTTATTACAGCCCATAAATTGTAGACCAAATCGGGGTCTCAATAAAATCGTTGCGCTTCTGCGAGTAAAAATTGTAACTGCTAAGGCATTTCTATTTGCGAAACGATATCGAACCGCGATACCAGAAAATCTAGAAGATAATTATTATTTTAATTAGTATAATTAGTATTTAGAAAATGGTTGGAAAATTATAATCAGGTGTACTAAACTTTGAAGTTGGGCAATGTCTAGATTAATAATTTATTTGTAATAACTCCTTTGGGCGTTAGTTTTGCGTGCAATTGTAGATGTGCACTACTTGTGCTGGAAAGCCTGTTCTTTGCCTAGGATGGAAAATATTAGGGGCACTTTTTTTATTGTTTAGATGTTAATAAAACCGACACGCCGCTAGAAAATTGCTGCAATCAAGTTTATCATTTTCCCAAGCTTGCCTTTTTTGTGATCAGGCCGTGCTCTGACATTCAAAGATATGAATCTCTAGTGGATAGATCGAGTATGTCGTTTCTCATCCAGTATGGATCTTTGGCGGTCATCTGAAGCACCTGAAAGATCAGCTTTGTCTGCTCTATAGAAGCTCTCCAATTCATCAATTACAAACAAGATAACTGCAAACAATCGTTCTCTAGATTTCAAAATCGCTTGCAGAAAGCAAAAAGCAAAGCGTTGAAACAAGAAATCGTACTTATTTTATGTTTATGACGTTTATTTAAATCTCGAGTATTTCAAATTCAAGTTATTTCAATCTTTCGCATGATTAAACAAAATCGTTTCATTGAACTTTTGTGTATTTTGTTCCGAAATTAAACAAGCGCAACAAAATTTTACAGAATGCCAAATATCTGTTGTAAAACCGCATTGGTTCAATCGAACCCGAACACTTGTTTAGTCTAACCGATCAACCTCTTTGACTAGTCTCTTTCTCTGTGCGTTAGAAGCGGTTGGGAGAAAAAATCGTTTATGGCAATTTGTCACGGGCGTGGGGGCCATCAATCACAGTTTAAGTATACACAACCCAGTGAGCAGTTGTGTCCTACGAGATGTCATTAGTATGTAGATATTGCTATTTCCGAAGAAAAAAAACAGATGGCGTCGCGATCGAGTAAGCGGAGGGCGCCGACCCAATCCCACGGAAACGTGAACGTCAACCGAGCGAATGATGCGTTTCACCACAGGATTGAATTGCCCGGCGTTTCCGCTTCGTCGGCTCGTGCCCAGGGTGAAAAGATGATCAAGCGATTTTCGAATTGGATCGTCATCGGTATGCCGTTTTTGCAGGAATCGTGGTGAAGAAGCTCCACACTCAAATCGAAGGCCAGATCAAGTCTTTCAGCTTAAAAGCGGCAGAAGCGCGAAATCGCCAGGTGCGCTTCTGCAGGCACTTGAGCAACGCCATCTTGAAATGAGGCCCCAAAGTTGATTACATCGTCTCAGCTAGGGAAAATGTGAAATCCTTTAAATGTCAGAAGAAAATATAAGAAGAGGCAAGGTTTGAATCACCAAACATTATGGCTTTGATGAACCAGCCACCCGCGCACCTATGCTGAAAATAAATATAATGCGCAATTAAATATGATTACTTGGCCTAGTCATGCGATGGACCGTCAATAGTAGGAGACGTTCGATAGAGACGCTACCTTCGGCAGGAAATTTGGAAAATAGAAAATGGGACTAGGATAGATCTAGCACTATAATCCGACAGTTACAATATTGGTGGATATTTGAAAATAACTTCTCGTTGACCAACGCTACACTCCGTCATAGTCACCAATTATTTTTGGTTATTTTATTTTTAGTGACTATGATTTGGTGACTATATTTTCAAATATCCACCATTATTGTAACTGTCAGATTATAGTGCTAGATCTATCCTATCTGGTTATATCAGATATTTAACCAGATATCTGACTCGGCATGCTTCGGCACCATTTTATTTAGGAAATTCGGAAGCACAATGAATTATTAGTGAGCGACCGGCTGCACTGAGCTGATTCAGCAAAAATTAACTAAAATATTTACAATCACAATAAATAACCATTACAACCCACAAATAAAACCAGAACATTATAACAATTGCTCAATATTGATCAACTAAAAATCTTGGCAGCTGGGAAACGCTAATTGCATTGACAATCATTAAATATCGAATGTGTCAATACTTGGCAACTGGGAAAAGCTACTGGTAGTTTGTAATCTAGGCCATCCGATATATTTGCCACCAATTATCGCCATTGGTGGCGTTTTCAAGCATTTAAAAATGAAACTGAAACATTGACCGTTTTAATGTTTGAATTGTTACAGTCCCTATGGCGGGTGTGCTCTCATTTGTGGAAACTCGTGTAAATAAAGAAAATTAACTTTACCGAAACTGATAAAGTCAATGGAAGCACTAGACGATAGCAGTGCCATCTAGTAAGAATGTGAAATGTCAACATGTTTTCACAAAAATTAAAAAAAAAACAATTTTATGTTAAAATGAAAATTAAAGGATACTAGAGGAATAAAGAAGTCAACGATCCAAGTTAGTTTAATAATTTCTATTGCGATCAAAATTCTGATTATATCAGTCTTTTCTTGAATCTAACGTCGTCTGATTCCAATTATTTTCACAAGTGAGGTTCGCTAGTGAATTTGATGTAATCAGACAGCGAACAAGTATCGTACTTTCCCTTTTTTTGGCGGGAAAATATGCGAGGGAGCATCCAAGCGTGACTCGAAATTTGTGCAAGAATTTTGCGGTTAGCAGCTTAACCGAAACGCCGCTGGGCGGCGTGTAGGCAGGGAGCGCTGGGGGTTGCAACCAGGAGGCGTGGCAGTGCTGCAGCAGAGAGGGATATGTCGTTGGAGCAAAATGGTCGTAATGAGCGCTTTAGCAGCGCAAAATTGTGGTGGAAGTTCCCGCCGGAATGGTCCGGGGATGTAACAGCAACCCCCGTGCAAGCAAGGCGAATAAGATTTTCGGGGATTTTCTGTTGCGGAAAAACATAACTGCAAAACCGCTGACTCACTTGGGCTATGTTAGGATACAAATTGTGTGTGTCACTACGGCGCAAGTCTTCCATGTCTCAATGATGGGAATGCAGTCAATGCCAAAAAAAAATGAGACTCTAAATATTGCACAGACAAGCCCTACTACTCTGTATTTTCAATTTTCAATTATAAAAATACATCTGATCGAGTCTTTGCTCTTGAGTTTGAAAATTGCCAGCAAATGCCAGTTTTTAAATACATTTTTAACAAACCAGTTTTTAAAAAATATTAGTTCTGTTATTTATTAAATAAAGTAAATGCATTAGTATTGTTTAAACACTATAAGTAGATAAAGTCGTACTTGAAATATAATAAAATAAAATATTCATAATAAATTCATAACGAATT